>MJUT01061651.1:1555-22319 GCA_002080005.1 Gigantidas platifrons
GGTGTTCACTTGTCAGGTCACGTACATTATCAACGAAATGTTAGGTGTTCACTTGTCAGGTCACGTACATTCTCAACCAAATGTTAGGTGTTCACTTGTCAGGTCACGTACATTATCAACCAAACGTTAGTTGTTCATTTGTCAGGTCACTTACATTATCAACGAAATGTTAGGTGTTCACTTGTCAGGTCACGTACATTATCAACCAAATGTTATGTGTTCACTTTTCAGGTCACGTACATTATCAACGAAATGATAGGTGTTCACTTGGCAGGTCAAGTACATTATCAACCAAATGTTTGGTGTTCACTTGTCAGGTCACGTACATTATCAACCAAATGTTAGGTGTTCACTTGTCAGGTCACCTACATTATCAACGAAATGTTAGGTGTTCACTTGTCATGTCACGTACATTATCAACGAAATGTTAGTTGTTCACTTGTCAGGTCACGTACATTCTCAACGAAATGTTAGGTGTTCACTTGTCAGGTCACGTACATTCTCAACGAAATGTTAGGTGTTCACTTGTCAGGTCACGTACATTATAACCAAATGTTAGGTGTTCACTTGTCAGGTCACGTACATTATCAACCAAATGCTAGGTGTTCACTTGTCAGGTCAGGTACATTATCAACCAAATGTTAGGTGTTCACTTGTCAGGTCACGTACATTATCAACGAAATGTTAGGTGTTCACTTGTCAGGTCACGTACATTATCAACGAAATGTTAGGTGTTCACTTGTCAGGTCACGTACATAATCAACGAAATGTTAGGTGTTCACTTGTCAGGTCGCGTACATTATCAACGAAATGTTAGGTGTTCACTTGTCAGGTCATGTACATTATCAACGAAATGTTAGGTGTTCACTTGTCAGGTCACGTACATTCTCAACGAAATGTTAGGTGTTCACTTGTCAGGTCATGTACATTCTCCACCCAATGTTAGGTGTTCACTTGTCAGGTCACGTACATTATCAACCAAGCGTTATGTGTTCACTTGTCAGACCAAGTACATTCTGAACCAAACGTTAGGTGTTCACTTGTCAGACCACGTACATTCTAAACCAATCGTTCGATGTGCACTTGTCACACCACGTACATTCTGAACCTAACGTTAGGTGTTCACTTGTCACACCACGTAAATTACAAGCCAAACTTTAGGTGTTCAGTTGTCAGACCATGTACATCCTCAACCAAACGTTAGGTGTTCACTTGTCAGACCACGTACATTCTTAAACAGATAGTCATATCATTCTCTACCGAAATCGTGTCCAATGATACACGTTTTTTTCCTTATAAATACATAATATGTAATTCAATCTTATTATTAAACAATATATCCAAAAACAAAGGAGAAAAGAGATAGATAAAATAATGTTTAAACATGTATTTAAACAATGGTATATATAATTAATTGAAATCAACTTATCTGGATGGATTTCATCGAATAATGACAGAAACTAACCGTCTCAATGTGTCTTTTGATATACATGATTAATAACAGATAAGGCATATAAAAATATAATATACCAAGAACAAGATGTTACTGGTGGCCGAGTAGTTAAGGTTGTTCTGTGACTACTGACCACTAGTCTAACACTACTGACATAGGAGGCCGTGATTGTATGGTATTTGGATTTGTTACTTCCTATGCAATAAGTGGTTATCACCACTATCGTTGCGAGTTCGAATCCCGTTCAGGCGAGGTATACTTGATGCATCATTATATGATAAAGTTTGTCAATGACTTGCAGCAGGTCGGTCACTTTCTCCTTGTTCTCCGGTTTCCTCAACCAATAAAACTGACCACCACCACATAACTGAAACATTGTTGGAAGTAGTGTGGCACCCAATGACCCTAATTTTATTCACATAGCTTCGTGCCCAGGCCCCAGTGCCACAAAACTTGAGAATTTACTTAAGTCTGAGAATATTCTCAAATAATGAAATACTCAAATTTGATTGGTTGAGTTCCTTATTTGAAAATATTATCAGACTTAAGTAAATTCTCAAATTTTGTGGCGCGGGGGCCAGATACCCATCTCAAGTGTAATAGTATACGCCATGACTGGGCTTTTCACAAGTGATGAAAAGAACGTTTAACCTATAATTACTCTGCCAATATCAACGAAATTAATAGTCACCCCTCGCCTCAAATCATTGAACATACTAAAGACCACAACATGTGGTTTAGTTCGGTACATTAAATCTGGTAGTCAAGATATAGCTGTAAAATTACTGAAATAACACTACCAAAAACAGCATTGTAGAAAAAATACAAAAGCATTGATCACTTTAACCAGACACATATTAATACATACATTTATGTCTCTGCTTAAACTGACAAGATGAATTAAAATAGATATGAGCACAACTACATATGCAATCAGTGGCTATTGCCATTAATGTTGCGAGTTCGAACACCGCTAATGGCAAGTTGCACTCGATACAACATTATGTGACAAAGTGTCGGGGACTTGCGGCAGGTCGGTGGTTATAACCGGGTACTCCGATCTCCTCCATCCTCAACCCATAGAACTGACCTCCATGCATGATATAACTGAAATATTGTTGAAAGTGGCGTTACACCCCCTAACCCTTAATATATGAAGTAAGTGGTGAATTAGTGGTCTAATTACGTATTTTTTCGACCTTACACCATTGTTCAGACAGCGTATTATTTTTAAGAATCTATATCTTTCTGCTTTTGTTCTTGCGTATTTGAAAATAACCTTTTACTAGTTTAGCCTTAGCAACGTGGAATTAGTATTTTGGTACTACCCGTCTATTGATAGTAAACTAAGTACTGGTGGTGGTTGACAGGGCCCAAATCCACGCAACTGTTCAGCGCGTCCCCCTGTAGCAGATGGGGAACCCCCTCATTTTTATTTTTTTTTATTGTTGGGAAAAGGGGAGGGGGGAGTCGTTGGGTTATAATACGGAAAGACTGGATCATAGTTGTTTGGAGAGTACCACACTCCCTCTGGTTAAATACCTCTTTACGGTAGATTTAGGGAAAGAGTAGGTACATTGTAGTACCAATGTTTACAGAGGAAGCGCATGGTACTGACACAGGTTCCTTATTATGGATGGTGATGTAGGATACATTCTAATAATTATGAACAATTGATGTTTTCGTTTCATATTCAGTTAATTATGTTATGTTCCTTTAACTAACAATTGATGAAATTGTATTATTTTCATCAGCTGGAATGGTGCATGTGTAGTTATATGACCGAATGGGTTCACTCCAGAGGTCATGTGCATACAATTATACCATCTGAGAAAGACTACAAATCTTAAAACAACTTCATTCTCTAATATTTTTAAAAGAATGGAGATTTAAGTTATGATATAAATCAATATGTCATATTTCTACAAACTCTTACAGCTTCTTTATTGCCAAGAGAAATTCTTCTATAATGATGTTATAATCTAGAGCATGATCAAGTGCAAAATTGAACTATATGTATTTTGTTTTTGTTGTGATTTTAGCTTAATACATGAATGGGTGACCAATAACTGAAATTATGAACGGCGGTGTTTTTAAGATTTAAGCCGCATCATCGTACCCAATTTACTACCCTACCCACACCCGCATGTTGTACCTACTAATTCTACCTTCAGATTGACTAAATCTTTAACAAAGAAACCCTACCTTAAAGAGATGTGTCAGATTTTAACTTTTTATCTTTGTTAAAAACGTCTCTCCATAGAACCATAGAAGGAACACACCTTTCGTGGTCGGAACTCTGCATGTAGAAATGTTCATTACAATTGTTTACAATATATTCACATTTACTGTAAAACACGCCCGAGCGAAATGACCCGGCACGAAAGACAATAGGCGCGGAATGATATAGGAGACGAACGAGATTCGGGGGAGAAACTATACAGATTTATCTTCATGTAGTGGATATGTATCCTTTAAACATCTAGCGTCTATTGTATGTTAGATTTATTTGTTGTATTATTAACATAATAGTAAACCTTTGTTGATACATCAATATTTGTGATCAAATGTCAATTGACCATTGTTTCATACTAAGTGCCACTGAATTAGGAAGACTTGTCTGTACATACAAACGGTTGAATATATGCGAATCCAGAGAGAGCACAGTGGACTCGAACCTTCTTGAGACTGATAAATCAATTTTTAACAGTATATTTTCAATTTAGTCCTTGTAATGTGTCTTTTTATCATGTTTTGTCATTTCCGCTTCGATCTATTACGACCCGGTATCCAGTGCCGGATTTACCATTGTGCTTGAGCACAGGGACCCCGTTGGCCAAGGGCCCATCTTCCTGCGATTTTTGTTTACGATGGATATTTGCTTGTGGGGCAATTCTAAAAGTTTAACTATTCCTAAAATTCCCTGAGCCTATATGCCTGACTGCCTGTGTAGGCCTACCAGATTATCTCCTTCAGGGACCACGTAATGTGTTGCATAACTTAACTGGCACAGGGCCTCATTTTTCCTAAATCCGGCACTGTCGGTATCTTTTGATTTTTCTTAGTACAAACTGTGTTCCCGGTTGACCCTAATCTCGTTGAGATTAGGATTCGAAAAAAAAAATTTCTGTATCTTTAGTGTTCAGTAAAATGGCGGACCATTTAAAGTGAATTTTGGATTATTTTGTCGATATACGCTGTAAAAGGTAAGGAAATATCAATATTTTTGCAGATTTGAACTAGAAAATATGTCTATTTATGAAATCTTACCTGCACTTGATCTGACACAATCCGTCCTTGCCAAAATATCTATCGGAATGCACCAGGGGGTCAAATTAAAAATTTCCAGAATACCTTTGATAGGGCTTGAAACGAGATTAGGATGAAGATACAGACAACAATTTCTTCGGAATCCTAATCTCAACGAGATTAGGTTGACCCCCCCCCTTTTTCCACAAAGTTTATTTTCCCCCTTAAATACGTGTATTAAACACTCCACCCCCGTAAATAAATGTATTAAACATATTTGTGTTAAAGGTTTTTGCTTTGTTGGAATCTGTGTCCACACTAACCCCGGGAAAAGTATAAAGTAAATTTAGTGAAATTCAACTTTGTGGGGGAAAAAAAGGGGAGGGGGACCAACCGGAAAAGGGGGCCCAGACGTCGAATGCCTGTGAAATTGTGTTGCAATCCTTTTTTCTACATTACCACCCCCTTTTATGGAAATATCTGGATCCGCCTCTAATATGTCATAGGATTTGGGACGTTCCATATTCTTTTTTTTTATTGTCAGTTAACATCTACTGGTTCTGTCTTGTCTAATTCGTCACTTTTGAAATGATTGGGTAGATTTAAATCTGGTCCCGATGCTCCATTTTTTTGTGTCAGTCACATTGACTGGTTCCCGGTTACTACTGTCTTATTCGTAAATAATTTGACGGACCAATTCTTCAATAAATAATCTGATGATTACATACAATGTTGTTGGTAATATTGCCTTTAATAGTAAAATTGCAAAAGAAAAACAAAAAAAAACAACAACAAAAAACAGTAAAATTGTAAAAATCAATAAAATCACAAAATTCTCATGAATTCAAGCCCGTGTGATCTGCCCGGGATCACTAAAACAGAGGATTGTTTCTCGAATGGTTAGGCGTACGAAAATATCCCAGTGCATAATAATAGCTTTGTAAAGAGTTTCATATACATGTGTGTGTGTGTGTTTAGAGACCATCATATTACCCTTTTCTCGGAAGTTTTAATAGCTTTTATTTTAGATTTATAACTCGTCAGACCCTTTACAAATTAAGTAGCGGTCCATTTAAGAACCATGCAATTTTGAAAGAAAACAAAACATCCTTTAAAAGGCTTCGTATTTTTAATTTTTTATATTTTATAGCTTTTTGGGTGGTGTATAAAACGAATTGGATGACAATTCTTTCAAAGTGGCTGGTCAGATACTCGAACTTTAATGTGTAATAAGTTCTATTGTATTTCTTTACAAATTTGTCTATTTTTTACAATGCATTCTATTAAATTCTTATCTCCCATGACCAGGGTTTATTTGTAAACAGAACCACATGCATATGGTATTGTATTCTAAACAAAACACAAAAACATATGTAAGCTCTCAACCAATGAATCACCTATTGCATAATTCTTAGCTGAAGTGGTATTTAATAGGTATACATCCGATTTGATGATAACTATTTGCATATTGATTATTACTAGTTTCTGTTCTTTTTTTCAGAAACGTTAAATGCATTGTTCTTTATTCAATAAATTGTTCATTTGGTCTCCTTTTGTATTTTAGCTCACCCGACTAAACAGTCAGGGTGACCTTGTGCCATCACTTGTCCGTCATCCGTCGTCCGTTAATATTTCACATTTGGATCTTCTTGAGAACCACTGAGCAGAATTAAACCACGTTTGGCAGAGGTGTTCACTATGAGGTCCTATCCTACACCAATTTTGCTACGTTTTATGCCGATTCGTAAAAAAATTGTCATCAGAAGACATTGAAAACATTGTTAGTTTTTCAATAATGTTTTCTCAAGAACCACTGAAGCGATGGTATGGAAACGTGATTTATATGTTAATTTTAAGGTCCTTGACAGGTTTTGTTACTTTTTGAGCCCATCGGAAATTCAAAATCGTTGCCACCGGAGGTTAAATTTTGCTTTGAAACTATATGTAAAGCAATATTTTCATGGTCTACTTGAAAAAACACTGAACAGAATTTAACCACACTTGGCAGAGGTGTTCACTATTATTTCCTACGCAAGTGTTGTTATTTTTCATGCCGATTCATCAACAAATAAATAAAAGAAGAGTGTGTCTGAGGACACGGATTTCCCCGCTTTCAGCTAAGTGGGCCTAACTTCCAAGCCGTATATGGGATCTGGCTGAAATTGAACTTGACCTGCGTATTATGGTTGTAAACATTGTCTTGAAATTTCAGAGTCCTTTACAGGTGATAATGCTTTTCATACCGATCGGAAATTCAAAATGGTCGACAGCGAAGGTCAAAATTGCTTTGAAAACCTATGAATTACATTTCCGTCATCTCCTTGGGAACCATTGAACATAATATAACCAATTTAATTTTGAGGGAGTTTAATATGAGGTACTACACAAGTTTTGTTACTTTGGTGCAGATCGATAGGAGACTTTGAATATTCTGATTGATCGATTTTCAAGAACCACTGAAGGCATTGTCGGGGGAAATTTATTAAAGTAGTCATCCTCCTCACTACCTTTCTCACCCTTCCTCTCCATCCTCCTCCTCTCTGTCTCTCTCCCTCCTTCCTCTCAATCCTCTTCACTTCTACTCCCTCATTCCTCACCATCCACTTCCTCATTACCTCTCTCCCTCCTTCCTTTCCATCATCCTCCTCACTACCTCTCCCTCTCTCTCTTTCTCCTCCTCCTCACTACCGCTCTCCTTCCTTCCTCTCAATCCTCCTCCTCATTACCTCTCTCTCCTCCTTCCTCTCAATCTTCCTCACCACCTCTCCATCCTTCATTCCTCTCAATCCGCCACCTCGTTACCTTTCTTTTCTTTCCTGTAATATTATCATCCATCTCATTACCTCTGTCTTTCTCCCGTCTCCATCCTCCTTATTAACTCTTCTTCACTGCCTCTCTCCCCCCTCTTCTGCCTGCATCCTCTTCCTAACTACCTTCTCCGTATACTTTACTCCTCCGTCATCATCGTCCTCCTTATTAACTCCTCACTACTTCTCTCCTCCTCGTTTACCTTTGTCACTTCGTCCTTTCTATCCTCTTCCTTCAAGTCTCCTGTTCACTATCTGTTTCACTACTTCCTCATCATTATCCTCCTCACTATCTCCATCCTTTTCCATATTGACTCCTCCTTATTTTATACCTCTATCTCTCCTTCCTCTTCATCATCTTTTTATCATTCTCACTCCGTCCTCTCTATGCTTCTCTTCATATTCATTCCTTCCTGCCCTCTTCCTCATACCTGTCAGTTGTACCTTCCAGCACTTAGCAAGCTTAAGTTTTTCTCACTTGCACTAAGGAAGATCGCTTTATCACTCAAAAGTGTTTTTCCCATCCTTTCCCCCTATCTCCTTATCCGTTCTCACTCCATGTTCATGCTTGCCTTTGTTATTACTATCATCATTGTTGATACCCTCTTTCGACCACATTTAACTATTATGTCTTCCACCATATACATGTATAGAAGTGTACACAAGAAAAACCCTATTAAAAATGGAGAGGAGAAAAACTAGTATGGGGAAAAAATGAGTATGTGTTAACACATACTTGGTTTTCCGGGTGAAAAATTAAGTATATACTTATTTTTCCGGGGGGAAATTTCAGTATATACTAATTTTTCCGGGGGGAACTGGGTATATACTCATTTTTCCGGGGGGGGGGGAAATGAGTATGTAACACCGGTACATCGGTACAGGGCCCGGGAATCCACGAAAGGGCCCGTGAATCTCTGAGGGGCCCCACAGCCTTATCCATTGACGTTTTATTTTAATTTTTTCATTATTTGTTGATATTTTCAACTCAAATCCAGTTTTGAGAGAGGTTTCAACCTGTTCTCAGACCCCAAAGCAGTATTGTTCCGCCTTGCAAACTTTCTCTTGGAGGCCCTGTTGCAGGTACATCGTCATAATTCTTTTTCACAACCTATAACAAAATGAAAAAAAAGTATCATATCGTCGGAAAAGTTCCAAAAATTCAATAGAAAAATCGTAGAAATAGGCAAATTCGATATCCCTAACACACATATATATGACCGCTCACTTTCCTGACTTAGTACAGGTACTTCAGTAAAAAGTGACGAGGTAAAACTAGTTGGATTATAACTTGCCATTGTCTTAGGAAATACCAATATAGCCACATCTCCTCTGAACTGTCGATTGAGAAAAAAACATAATATACTAGACAGGTACAGACCCTGGATCGTATAAGTTTACACTATGCACGAAACGCAAACGAACGAAAAACGCAAACGAAACGAATAGAAAACGAACGAACACTTCACACGAACGACACGAAAAACGCACAATATACGAAGCAAACGCACGATACACGAAACAAACGCACGATACACGAAGCGAACACACGATACACGAAACAAACGAACGATACACGAAACGAACGTACGATACACGAATAATATCGTGTTATTACTTGAATGACTTCTGTGCAAATTGATGTGATTAACTTCTGTAATCTTATATTTTATAAGCAAGTTATTTATATAAATGATAAATTAGTCGGTAAAGTAATAGGATAATAAAATTTATATTAAATAGTTTATATTACCAATGTGTTTAATAATTATATTTATGATTAAATTTTAAATCTCATATATTTGATTTCCAAATATGACTTACTATTTATATAATTAAACAAAATTTATATTTATTTAATTATATAATTATACAGAATTTATATTTATATAATTATACAGAATTAATATTTATAATTATTCGGATTCTGAATTGACAATTCCAACCAGATATAGGTGTATCAGTTATTTTCTCGGTTAAGCTGTCCGAGAGGCGTGCGGCTTCTAAAGGTCATATAATTGTTAATTAGAATGAAATTACAAATGTAAGAGTTGACATTTCTCACCTGCAGTGCATGTATTTCCCAGGTGAAACTGCCAGAGGCGTTTGTTTACATACATGTAGATGATTTCTTGTTTATTTGTCCTAGAGTAAATTATAGAAAAAAAATGCATTTATTAAATATGTTTTTTCCTTATTGTACAAAATTACTGGTACATGTAAATAAAGGAAATACATGTTTGCATATGTAAAATTTTGCTTACAATTTAATTAAATATTTTTTAATAATAGTAAGATTGAAATTGTAGTAATTATCTTAAACTGGAAATCGTAGCGTGGGTTCGTTTCGTGTATCGTTCTTTCCGTGTATCGTTCGTTTCGTGTATCGTTCGTTCGTATTTCGTTTCGTGTATTAGTCTAATTAAACTGGCGAACGATACACGAACCGAAAGAATAAATTACACGCACGAAACGCAAACGAACGGAAAACGAAAAACGCACGAACGATACACACAAACGAAACGAACGAAAAACGCAAACGATACGAAATATCTGTTAAGTTAAACGATCCAGGGTCTGTAACACGTGTATCATACTTGATAAATTCGCAATTAATATTTTGAATGTACAATAGCGACTTCCGCCCAACATGAAAACAGGACAGATTGATGTACTTAAAAAATCATCCCACCCCTCCCACCAACGTATGAAAAATAGAAATAGCCTTCTGTGATTTAAATAGGTACTAACTGCATTAAATGTAAACCGCATGATGCTGTTTGATAAAGAACTTTAGTTAGAACAGGAAAAAACGAACACCTGCATGAAATAGTCTTGTAATTAAAGATCATGATCGTGATTTAGAAGTTGAAAGAATTTCAATGTTTATTATAAATAAGGTTGAAACAAGTCACATTTTGATATCAATTCGGTAGTATTTCACTTTTGTGACGATTTCAATTACGGAAGACGGACCGCAACAAGGACCAAATGAATACCTGAATGAAATAGTGTTGTAATTAAAAACAATGTACGTGAAATATAACACTGAAGGAATTTCAATAAGAATACAAAAAAGTATTATTATTATAAATTCAATATCCTAATTTTTTATAACCTGACGATGTGCACGCCATGGCGTGACAACGTATATGCAGCTACGCCTCTGGTGGACATCGAATACAAAGTTTGAACTTAATTTTGCATTTCTTACAAATACAATACAGAAATGTTAAATTTCTTTTTACAAACAAAATTCAGGAGCATCTGAAACTTTCTGAATTAAATGAATGTATCGGTTAGTGGAGATATCCTGTCCACAATTATACCCAAAGGGCCTGCATTTGTTTGATGATGTACTTTTAAATAATTGGAATGCTGGCCAAATTTTTTAATTCGTGAATTTTTTTAGAAGAAAAAAAAGCATATTGTATATTAATTTTCAAACCTGTATGAATATTCATGTTCTAAACTCAAAACTTGGTACTTTATATAATTTCGCTAAAGATAAATTATGTGACAATTTTATTAGTTTCTCGAATAAAAATAAACAAGATATTTTGAATGGTAACAACAGTAAGCTTGATACTTATTGTTCTCCTAAAAATACACTCAGATAGATGATTTTAAAACCCGCCAGTCTTTATGCCAGTTGAGAATCAGCACTCATTCTCTGAGAATTGAAAAGGCTCGATACAATCAAAATAGACTGGACAGATCTGAACGTTTATGTCAATATTGTTCTTTAGAAAAGATAGAAAATGAACAACATTTCCTTTTAGAGTGTCCTTTATATAATACTTTGAGACATGATTTTATTGAAAAGTTATAATTTAAAATTTGATATTTGTATAAACTTCGAGACCAGTTTGATTATTGTAAAGATATATACCAGGGAAACGAATTAATATAATTTTTTTTAAACTTGTTTTCGAATCCCTTTAATTATTTGTATTGTATCATATTACAAATTGATGTCATTGTACTATATTTATTAATTAATAAAATATGCTTAAACTAAATACCTCGGAAAATACCTTGTTGTATATATCGATATTATGTCTAATAAACACTTTTTTGGTTTTTTCTGCAACTTATATATTTAACCATGATAATTCACGCTTTTTTGGAATGCATTTATTTATATTTATCTGTCATTTAAGGTTTATTCCGTCATCGTCTTGGTAAACAAACGTCGTTACGACATTACGATTATGGGCGACACCTGGTGGGTTATTAATATCTGCCCTTGCGTAAATGTTTTTAGCCTTATGGGAGGAGGTACGAAAGTTGACGTTGGCTTCCCGACTGATCATGTAAGTATAAATCACAATTTTAAAAGTGTAATCATTTTCTGTTCAGTGTCACACATAGTTGCATATTTCTATGTAAGACATGATTTACGTGTACGGAATAAGATCCAAAGTTCATTGTCAAATTTCTACTTAACTTATAATAGAAAACTAAAGTAGAAAATTTAAAGCATGTTTTAGCATATTTAATGTAATTAATTTGTAAATTTCTTATATCTTTATTGTTATATTATTATTATAAATTGATTTTTTTGTGACTAAGAAATGAACAACCGGCATACAAACAAGGAAGTGTTAACACAGGCACATGTTTCTATCAATGGGGGGTCGACACAGATTTCCGCACAATAACTTTAGTTCTGTATATCGGATCTTTACCAAACTTGGCCACATGATTCCCCAGTTAAAGGCGAAGAAACCTATTTATTTTGGGGTCATTAGGTAAAAGGTCAAGGTCACCGTTACTATAAATATAATTTTTGACAACAGGATCGTTTCCGCACGATAACTTTAGTTCTGTATATTGGATCTTGGCCACGTGATTTCCCTATGGAAGGGGAAGAACCTTATTTATTTTGGGGTCATTACGTCAAAGGTCAAGGTCACCGTTACTATGAATAGAATTGTTTACAACAGGATCATTTCCGCACGTTAACTTTAGTTCAGTATATTGGATGTTTACCAAACTTGGCGACATGATTTCCCTGTGGAAGGGGAAGAACCCTATTTATTTTGGGGTCATTACCATTATACCGTTTGATAATTTATATAGACGGGCGTATTTTGTGATGCACACATTTCTTGTTGAAACCTGGCTTTCAAAGGTAGACATTTATTTTGATCAGCAGTTATACTAAGTAGGCCATACTGTTATTTGCCAATGATACTTTGAACGAGCTGAAAATGTAAACATTAAGCATTATATAAAACATTCCTCACCTTGACAATGGTGTGGTTATTATTTTAATTCTGCAAATTTCTAAACAAATTTTATGACAACAGGATAGTTTCCGCCAACATTTTATTTGAAGAAGGTTGTCAATGTTTAAATAGGATAGATATATTACAAACAGTCTTATCATTAAAAAATATACACTCCGACAAAAGTTAAGCACCACCCTATATTGTTATCGATATATTTGTTTACATCAATACTGTTAAAACAATAAAATCGATATCACAATTTTTCTTACACTTCTTAAAAGACTACACCAAGGGCTCTAAAATTATCAATCTACGAAGTATTTATCATCCTGAAAGACGTGAATATGACGTGGCAAAAATGGGGTTCAAAACAGTTTGTCTTTAATGGAAGTGTTTAACATTGCATTAAAATGCAGAGTCTTCAGATTTTAAGAACTTTTAAATGCATCTATTGTGGGTATATGTAAGGCACAAAAAACCAATAACGAGTATATCCACCGCGTTTATTGTGAAGTTCTGTCGCCTCTTCATGCTTCGCACAAGACGCCTAAGCCGTTCTTGGGGGAACTGTTGCCACTCCTGTAAGAGAGCAGTTCTTAATTCGCCAATATTTTGACATTTTGGATTGCGTTGGGTAATTTTTCGGCCAATAAAGTCCCATGGAATTGTCTGAACAGCCTATTGCTGTAAATAATGTTGTATAATTCGGGCTCTATGTGGCCTAGCGTTGTCGTCCATGAACATTGGCCTGTCAGCCAACGCATGATTGTCGAAATGGGGGGAAACGCGTGGAGCGAGCACATTTTCACGGTATTTTTGGCCTGTCAGATTACCATCAAGACTGACGTACAAGTCCAACTTACATTCAATGGAAAAACTACCCCAGACAGTTACACCCCCATCCCCAAAAGCAGTTGTGCCCAAAATGTGGTTGTCCTGAAATGAAGTGTTTCGTTGGCGCCAAACCCTTGCACGACCGTCGGTAGGGCGTAACAAAAAACGACTTTCAACATTTGTGTTTGCGAACCAGTGGACCCGTCTCCATGTGCGAATAGTCCACCCTAAATTATCATGTGACCAGTCAAATCGGGCATGGTGATGACGTAATGTCAACTGTGGACGTTTTATGGGTCGTCGCGCTCGCATTTCCTGATGGTGGAGGCGTCTGATTACAGTACGCGTGCTAATATGGCCTTCAAACGGTAAATTACCACGAAGTGCACCAGCTGTACTGAACGGCCGTTGCCGCGTACGTCTGGATATGAGCCGGTCCTCTCTCGGCGTCGCTTTGCGAGGTCTACCTGCACGAAAACGCTGCATCAGTCGTACAATGATGGAATGGTTAACCCTGAAGTGGTCTTCCACCCTTCTATGACTAAAACTACCGTTATGCATGCCAACAGCTTGCCAACTTTCTGGTATGGTTAATTTTCGCCGCACCATACCAAACCAATAGAAAATGAAACTTAATAACCCTACACACAAAAAATCAGCTTTCCTTCGCAAACACAAATGTTGAAAAGTACACGTGGCACTTTACACACCCTGTCACATAAATACAAATCGATCAATAACCTGTTTCACAGGTGACTAAGTATGTGTGTACAGGTAACGAAAACAGCAACCCGATTTGAAATAAGTTCATTATTAGAAAAGATATTATTGAAACAAATCAGGTGGTGCTTAACTTTTGTCGGACTGTATATATCAATAAAACATATCAACATAAAAATAAATGTCCACCTTTGAAAGCAAAGTTTAAAAAAGGGGGAGACTAATTTATATCAGCTCAATAGCTTGTTTTCGGATCCCTTTAATTAATTCAATTGCAGTCGTATTTGTCTCACTATGTATGCAATTTGTGATATGTCTTAATTAATCAAATACGTTTACACTAAAAAAGGGGATAATTTAAACGCATATCGAACACACCCGTTTATCTTTTCTTCACGAGCTCACGATCGGCAATCATCGACTATTCATCACGAGGTCATGATCGGCAATCATCTGAACAAAACAACTGAAAGTTAATCAATCTCCACAACAATGACGAGAACAATAAACAGATTTCTAGTTGTTGGGAACATATTACGACTTGGAACATGCATGAATAACTTGTTAAAGGTATCGCTGTATTCCAAATTGAATTTTCAGGGGAAACTTTTCTTCACCCAAAACTTGTATAATATTACTTTAAGATTTTTTATTTTTAACTCTCGAGAGTTGAGAAATATCGTAATCCACATGCATGGGTAACTGCATCTTCGCTAGCCAAGGGTTACGATTCGGGTCCCCCTTCTCCTCACTCTTGGCGGATCTAGAATACATTTTGAAATTCGCGCGCAATGCCACCTGATGGCTTATCGAAGTTGCGCCCCTTAGATAGTTGTCATCGCCAGCCAATCATAATCGTTTTGTTATACGTATGTTGGAGAGTTGAAAATGGCAGCGCTCAGGGAAGAAAAACTTATTTGTGATAAATTTAATTTGAAAGCACTTACTGTCAACCAAATGAAAAGTTTCAAAGCTTTGGCAGACGGGAAAGATGTTTTCATTGGAACCAATGCGGGAAGTGTACATTTCGTCGATAACATGTGCTCCGTGTAAAACGTCTTCTGATTGGATACGTGTACTGGTAGCCGTAATCAATGAAATATTAAAGCGCGAATCCTCAAAATGTATTCTAGATCCGCCAAGGGTGAAGATAAGGGGGACCGAATCATAACCCTTGGTTAGCGAGGATGGGGTAACTGATGGATAATTTGTTTCTCACATTATTTAACACGAACTTTATTTCAAAATGTGGGGAAAGACACGAGACATTTTAATCCTCTAGCGGATTACAGATTTTTCCACCACTGATTCAGCGGGGTTAAAGCGCCGTGATAATCGAGAAATATAGATTCTCCTTCAGTTGCACGTGGGTTACGATATTTCTCCACTCAAGAGAGTTAAATTAAAATATTTAACCACAAGCCGTCAGGCGAGTGGTTAAGATTTTTAATTTAACTCTCGAGAGTGGAGAAATATCGTAACCCACATGGGCAACCGAAGGAGAATTTGTTTCTCCCATTATTTAACACGAACTTTATTTCAAAATTTGAAATTAATGCGTTTGAAATTAACGCGGGGAAAGGCACGAGACATTTTAATCCTCTAGAGGATTACAGATTTTTCCACCACTGGTTCAGCGGGGTTAAAACGCCGTAATAATGGGAGAAATTATATTCCATATTGCCCCTTCATCCTCGTAAAGCTGAGAGATGGCGCTGAACTATTCGGGTTATTTTTTATCCAACTTTGTAATGTTACATGCACTTTTCGTGTTAGAATTATTTAAATAAAACATAAAAAGAAAGTTTTAATTATTTAAAAAAAACATAAAAAGAAAGTTTTAATTCGGTATTCTAATTATGTCTCCCCTTCGAACGAAGGGAGACATATTGTTTTAGTCTGATCTTCTTCTTCTTCTTCTTCTTCTTCTTCTTCTCGGCGAAGCTTGTTCGAACTATAACTTTTTTTGTCTTTCCAGATAGGTAAATGATATTTGGTATGTGGGTGCATGACCATAAGGCGGTATGTCGCATACCGTAATGACCTTCGTTGGACCTTGACCTTTGACCTCAAGGTCAAATAATTATTTTTTAAATATTATTTTCTTGTCCGGGCCATAACATTTTTGTCTTTCGAGATAGATCAATGATATTTGGTATGTGGGTGCATGGCCATAAGGCGGTGTGTAGCGTACCGTAATGATCTTCGTGGAACCTTGACCTTTCACCTCAAGGTCAAATAATAATTTTTTTAATAGTATTTTCTTGTTCGGGCCATAACATTTTTGTCTTTCGAGATAGGTTGTTGTACAGATGGCCGCATTAAGGGGAGACATACGTTTTAGGTATCTAAAACAGTTCTTCCTAGTTAATGTTTACTTTATATTTAATTTCAACCAGGGAAGTTAAATCGATATTTGGCTGCAAGGATCAACCTATCAATTATTTATCGTTATGCACATGGCTATAAATTTTGAAGTTTCAAAGGCGTTATTAACCACATCGGGGGTGTAATGGTTAGCGTGCTCGCTTCGAGTGCGGTATATCTTGGGTTCCAGTCCCGGTCATTGGCAAATTTATAGTGTTAATATATAATGGAAAACGAAAGTAGAAAATTGTAGGCGGCATGTCTTACCATATGTAATGTATGTAATAAGTAGTACATTTTTTTGTAATTTATAATTTTAGTGGTGTTCGTTCGTGTCACTCGATCTTTAATGTTCTGTGTAGTGTTTTGTAGATCATTGGTTGTCCTTTTGTCCTATATCATTTTGTCATTGTATTGTCTGTTCTTCTTTGATTTAAGTATTCATCATTAGCTCACCATATTTGACCCACACATTCTGATGGAAGGTAGATGTGTATACTAATCTCACCTTAATTTAATTTTTAAGGTACAGTACATTGACTGAAATTATTGTCGGACAAAATTTGAAACAGACAATTTGTAGGGGCAGGGAGATATAGATATGTGCTGACAATATGTAATGTATGTAATAAGTAGTAATTTATAATTTTAGTGGTGTTCGTTCGTGTTTCTCGATCTTTAATTTTCTGTGTAGTGTTTTGTAGATCATTGGTTGTCCTTTTGTCCTATATCTTTTTGTCATTGTATTGTCTGTTCTTCTTTGATGTATGGATTCTGATTACCCCTTTGATATCTTCAAACTCTTCTTACAGAAGGTCAGGAGTTTTGTATTCTTATAATAAATCTGACATCCATGATATAACTGAAATATCATATAAAGTGATAAAGCTTATCAGTGACTTACAGGAGGTCAGTAGTTTTTTTGTACAATAAACTTGACACCCATGATATAGCTGAAATATCATATGAAGTGATAAAGTCTATCAGTTACTTACACTTGTCATCTGACTTTCATGGTCTACTGAATTTGTTAAATTTATGTTTTCGTAATTCCTTTTCACCATTACAATGCATCATTAGCTCACCATATTTGGCCCACACATTCTGATGGAAGGTATATGTGTATTCTAATCTCACTTTAATTTAATTTTTAAGGTACAGTACATTGACTGAAATTATTGTCGGACAAAATTTGAAACAGACAATTTGAAGGGGCAGGGAGATATAGATATGTGCTGACAATTGTTGTTTTCATGTATGTTATCTGAAGTCCAGCTGATTACTGTATCAAGTTATGATTTTAATTCTGGCTTCAAATAGATAACATATAGGCATTTGTTTTCAGGAGACAATATTTCGCTTAACATCTCTGGTGAGCGACTACATGTTTTAATGAGCCCTATTTCGCAATGTAATAGACACTTCCAGAAACAAATTTCGTATTTAGCATTGGCTATTTATTTCCAATTTTCGAAATTTGTGTAAGAGAAAATATAATGAAAGTTGTAGCAAATGTAGTCTTTTATTTTATAATTATAGAGTTTACAATGGCCACACCGGCAATGTGTGACCCCTGCCAGACTCGTAATATAGCTAAGACATCTGTGAGCTGGTGTATGGAATGCGAGGAGGAATTATGTCCTGAATGCACAGAGCACCATACAGCTTTGAAAGCGACGAGAACTCACCATGTTGTTGACTTAAAACTTAAAAAATCGTATGCGTCACTGTTAAAAAAGTCTAGCCTCGTTTGCGAACAACATAAAGATTGTGATGTAGAGTACTTCTGTGTTGACCATGATGAACTATGCTGTCGGGATTGTCTGGCTAAAACACACAAAGCATGTGCCAATACCAAGTCTCTGTGTTCAGCGTCAAAGGGTGCCAAACAATCTCAACTATTTTCTGATTGCCAAGAACAGTTGACTAGTATTAGTCAAACGTACAAGAGAATATTGAAATATAGAGAAGAGAATGTGAATGGTATAAAAGATGACAAAGAAAAAATAAAAGAAAACATGAAGAAAGTTAAAGAGAAGCTCATCCAAAGAATTAACCAAGTAGAAAAGGAGCTGACTAATAAGTTAGATATACTAGTTCAAGAAAACACAAATTTTCAACAAGATGAAATTTCCAAAGTGTTAGAGGCCACAGAAGAGGTTGAATTATACCTGAAAGAAATGTTGTTTATCGTTGAAAATGGATCAGAACAACAAGCCTTCCTTCTATGCCGAAAAATAGATAAATACATTCATCAAGCAGACAATGAATTACAAACAACTACGTCAGAATTGAAGCGAGTTAAATTATCCTTTAATGAATCAAACGATTTTTTGTCGTCCATTAAAAAATTTGGAGAAGTCACAGCTAACAAGATAAATGACCACACCATAACCCACAAGACACTAAGAAAACAACAAGCCCAGTTTGTACCAGATAAAACCACCACAATGTCAACCTTTAAACTTCAGAATCGTATAGAGGATACAGGAAGAATTATTACAGGTATGGTTGTTACAGATGATGATCATTTACTTCTATGTGATCACAGTCTTGATAATAGTAAATTAGTATCTGTATATTATCCCAGTGGCAAGTACATGAAGACAATTAACGTGAGTTATCCACCATGGGATATAACTATAATACCCAGAACACACAAAGCCGTCGTGACGTTTGGAAAGAACAAGATACAGTTCATCAACCTACAAAAATTTACAAAACATGATAAGCTAATAACTATACCGAATTCTAATAATATATGTGGAATAACAGCTACCAGTGATAACATCATTGTTGGTGACAAAGGGATGATTCATTTTTTAGATATAGAGGGAACATATCAAAGGACAATAACATTATTAAAAGGATCTAGTGCTCATTACATCAGTATAGGTCACAATAACCAGATATATTATAGTACCAAGAGTTCAATCAACTGTTTAAATTGGGATGGAACTGAAGTGTTTTCGTACAAAATACCAAATGAAGAGGATCACAGGAAAATAGCAATCGACCGTAATGGAAACGTTTATGTTGCTGGGAAAAGTACAAATACCATACAACGGCTACATTCAAATGGTACAGTGGATTGTGTTGTATTGAAGGTGAGTGATGAAGTCAAAAGACCTTTGTCGATCTGTTTCAACAAAAGTTGTGACAAACTTTATATGGGCAATTTGGAGTCGTGTGTTGTACATGTGTATTCATGTTCATGAATTGAGCAACCCGAACTTTATCTAGGTTAAATTACCCTTTACTGATAAGTTCATGGTATTGTTAATTTTTTACATACCGGTACCATTTAACTTGGTTGGAATAAAAAGACGCTGTCTTTAAGAATAAAAAAAATGCAACATGTGAACAATTTCATATAACTTTTATTGTACAGAGATTTTGATCTAAGTAAATTGTATTATGAGATTCAGTAGTATATACATAGAAGTGTTTGTATTTATTGACCTAAAAATGGATGACATGTAATAGTATGGTTTTTCCACGATTCTTTACGTTTTTTTTAAATCAGTACACCAATTGAGATTTTCAAATAAAAGGAAAGAATCCTAACATCGTATTTCTTCATTCATTAAAAATTTGGAACAATAGATTTATTCTAGATTTTCCTTCTTAAATTCTTGAATTACAACATTGTAGTTTAAAGACATAATATATTAACTTCTCTATATATAGATACATCTATATTATATACAATGTCATTAATATTATATATTTGTTAGATTTTATGTTACACTAACAACCAAATATAACAAACCCCTTGTTTTAATTAGATTTTATCATATCTATAGTCCATTTTCATCTGTTCTACACTAATTTAGTGTTTGGGTGTATTTTTTTTTTGTTATCGTAATTTCATTAGAGGAAGAGCTCAAGTGTGTATTGTTATGTCTATCATCGGAGATTACACCTTTGGTTGATCTATTTTTTTATTTGCCAAAAAGAATATGTGAACGTTTTTCGCATTTTATTATAAAATTATTATCCATTGGTATACTCGAACTTTTGTCTTTTTATTTTGCATTGCAGAATCATTATCTGTTATATATATAGCGTGTGTTCTTTTTCGTGGGTTACTTTTC
>MJUT01061651.1:25203-35320 GCA_002080005.1 Gigantidas platifrons
TTACTTTATATTTAATTTCAACCAGGGAAGTTAAATCGGATATTTGGCTGCAAGGATCAACCTATCAATTATTTATCGTTATGCACATGGCTATAACTTTTGAAGTTTCAAAGGCGTTTTTATCCACATCGGGGGTGTAATGGTTAGCGTGCTCGCTTCGAGTGCGGTATATCGTGGGTTCCAGTCCCGGTCATTGGCAAATTTATAGTGTTAATATATAATGGAAAACGAAAGTAGAAAATTGTAGGCGGCATGTCTTACCATATGTAATGTATGTAATAAGTAGTACATTTTTTTGTAATTTATAATTTTAGTGGTGGTCGTTCGTGTCACTCGATCTTTAATTTTCTGTGTAGTGTTTTGTAGATCATTGGTTGTCCTTTTGTCCTATATCTTTTTGTCATTGTATTGTCTGTTCTTCTTTGATTTACGGTTTCTGATTACCCCTTTGGTATCTTCAAGCTCTTCTTACCGTAGGTCTGGAGTAATGTATGTAATAAATAGTAATTTATAATTTTAGTGGTGTTCGTTCGTGTCACTCGATCTTTAATTTTCTGTGTAGTGTTTTGTAGATCATTGGTTGTCCTTTTGTCCTTTTACTGTTGGTCATTGTATTGTCTGTTCTTCTTTGATGTATGGATTCTGATTACCCCTTTGATATCTTCAGACTCTTCTTACAGTAGGTCAGGAGTTTTGTATTTTTATAATAAATCTGACATCCATGATATAACCGAAATATCATATAAAGTGATACAGTTTATCAGTGACTTACATGAGGTCAGTAGTTTTTTTGTACAATAAACTTGACACCCATGATATAGCTGAAATATCATATGAAGTGATCAAGTCTATCAGTTACTTACACTTGTCATCTGACTTTCATGGTCTACTGAATTTGTTAAATTTATGTTTTCGTAATTCCTTTTCACCATTACAATGCATCATTAGCTCACCATATTTGGCCCACGCATTCTGATGGAAGGTAGATGTGTATTCTAATCTCACTTTAATTTAATTTTTAAGGTACAGTACCTTGACTGAAATTATTGTCGGACAAAATTTGAAACAGACAATTTGTAGGGGCAGGGAGATATAGATATGTGCTGACAATTGTTGTTTTCATGTATGTTATCTGAAATCCAGCTGATTACTGTATCAAGTTATGATTTTAATTCTGGGTTTAAATAGATAACATATAGGCATTAGTTTTAAGGAGACAATATTTCGCTTAACATCTCTGGTGAGCGACTACATGTTTTAATGAGCCCTATTTCGCAATGTAATAGACACTTCCAGAAACAAACTTCGTATTTAGCATTGGCTATTTATTTCCAATTTTCGAAATTTGTGTAAGAGAAAATATAATGAAAGTTGTAGGAAATGTAGTCTTTTATTTTATAATTATAGAGTTTACAATGGCCACACCGGCAATGTGTGACCCCTGCCAGACTCGTAATATAGCTAAGACATCTATGAGCTGGTGTATGGAATGCGAGGAGGAATTATGTCCTGAATGCACAGAGCACCATACAGCTTTGAAAGCGACGAGAACTCACCATGTTGTTGACTTAAAGCTTAAAAAAGCTTATGCGTCACTGTTAAAAAAGTCTAGCCTCGTTTGCGAACAACATAAAGATTGTGATGTAGAGTACTTCTGTGTTGACCATGATGAACTATGCTGTCGGGATTGTCTGGCTAAAACACACAAAGCATGTGCCAATACCAAGTCTCTGGGTTCAGCGTCAAAGGGTGCCAAACAATCTCAACTATTTTCTGATTGCCAAGAACAGTTGACTAGTATTAGTCAAACGTACAAGAGAATATTGAAATATAGAGAAGAGAATGTGAATGGTATAAAAGATGACAAAGAAAACATAAAAGAAAACATGAAGAATGTTAAAGAGAAGCTCATCCAAAGAATTAACCAAGTAGAAAAGGAGCTGACTAATAAGTTAGATATATTAGTTCAAGAAAACACAAAGTTTCAACAAGATGAAATTTCCAAAGTGTTAGAGGTCACAGAAGACGTTGAATTATATCTCAAGGAACTGTTGTTTATCGTTGAACATGGATCAGAAAAACAAGCCTTCCTTCTATGTCGAAAAATAGATAAATACATTCATCAAGCAGACAATGAATTACAAACAACTACGTCAGAATTGAAGCGAGTTAAATTATCCTTTAATGAATTAAACGATTTATTGTCGTCCATTACAAAATTTGGAGAAGTCACAGTTAACAAGATAATTGATCACACCATAACTCACAAGACACTAAAAGACCAACAAGCCCAGTTTGTATCAGATAAAACTACCGCAATGTCCACCTTTAAACTTCAGAATCGTATAGAGGATACAGGAAGAATTATTACAGGTATGGTTGTTACAGATGATGATCATTTACTTCTATGTGATCACAGTCTTGATAATAGTAAATTAGTATCTGTATATTACCCCAGTGGCAAGTACATGAAGACAATTAACGTGAGTTATCCACCATGGGATATAACTATAATACCCAGAACACACAAAGCCGTCGTGACGTTTGGAAAGAACAAGATACAGTTCATCAACCTACAACAATTTACAAAAGATGATAAGCTAATAACTATACCGAATTATAATAATATATGTGGAATAACAGCTACCAGTGATAACATCATGGTTGGTGACAAAGGGATGATTCATTTTTTAGATATAGAGGGAACATATCAAAGGACAATAACATTATTAAAAGGATCTAGTGCTCATTACATCAGTATATGTCACAATAACCAGATATATTATAGTACCAAGAGTTCAATCAACTGTTTAAATTGGGATGGAACTGAAGTGTTTTCGTATAAAATACCAAATGAAGAGGATCACAGGAAAATAGCAATCGACCGTAATGGAAACGTTTATGTTGCTGGGAAAAGTACAAATACCATACAACGGCTACATTCAAATGGTACAGTGGATTGTGTTGTATTGAAGGTGAGTGATGAAGTCAAAAGACCTTTGACGATCTGTTTCAACAAAAGTTGTGACAAACTGTATATGGCCAATGCCACGTCGTGTGTTGTACATGTGTATTCATGTTCATGAATTGAGCAACCCGAACTTTATCTAGCTTAAATTACCCTTTACTGATAAGTTCATGGTATTGTTAAATTTTTATATACCGGCACCATTTAACTTGGTTGGAATAAAAAGACGCTGTCTTTAAGAATAAAAAAAAATGCAACATGTGAACAATTTCATATAACTTTTATTGTACAGAGATTTTGATTTAAGTAAATTTTATTATGAGATTCAGTAGTATATACATAGAACTGTTTGTATTTATTGATCTAAAAATGGATGACATGTAACAGTATGGTTTTTCCACGATTCTTGACGTTTTTTTTTAAATCAGTACACCAATTGAGATTTTCAAATAAAAGGAAAGAATCCTAACATCGTATTTCTTCATTCATTAAAAATTGGGAACAATAGATTTATTCTAGGTTTTCCTTCTTAAATTCTTGAATTACAACATTGTAGTTTAAAGACATACTATATTAACTTCTCTATATATAGATACATCTATATTTTATACAATGTGATTAATATTATATATTTGTTCGATTTTATGTTACACTAACAACCAAATATAACAAACCCCTTGTTTTTATTAGATTTTATCATATCTATAGTCCATTTTCATCTGTTCTACACTAATTTAGTGTTTGGGTGTATTTTTTGTTTGTTTTCGTAATTTCATTAGAGGAAGAGCTCAAGTGTGTATTTTTATGTCTATCATCAGAGATTACACCTTTGGTTGATCTATTTTTTTATTTCCCAAAAAGAATATGTGAAGGTTTTTCACATTTTATTATAAAATTATTATCCATTGGTATACTCGAACTTTTGTCTTTTTATTTTGCACTGCAGAAGCATTATCTGTTATATATATAGCGTGTGTTCTTTTTCGTGGGTTACTTTTCAGCAGGATTTGAGATTTTAATTGTTTATAAAGAGTCCGGGGCCTTTATCGAACTTAATTCATGGTTTTTACATATTAATATTTGATCTCCGTCTCCGATTCTTTGTTGTTTATCATCAATATTAAATATATTACTTTTTAGTTTTGTTTAAAAATAATAAGAAGAACTAGACAGTTTATTTTTGATCTTCTTAGTGGACACAAATAATTAATATTTTTTTCTTTTCACTGAAGAAAAAAATGCTTTTATAAAAGAGTAGGAGCCTTTTCAGGAGGGCATGCCCTCATCATACGCACTCGAGGTTTGACTTGTTTTTAGTTGAGGAGGCATGGACATATATCGGACCATTGTCTATGTCAATCTTCGAAAGTTCCCCCTAGTCGGACATTTTTTGTCAGGCGATACAAAAATCAGATTTTTCCCAATATAAAAATTCGTTATTTTCCCCCTTCAAAATCCACCTTGCCTGTTGGAATCTTTAGTGTCAGATTATTCAGTGTTTAAATCTTTGAGAGCATATTATTTTTCTAAAACGTTCCCATAGTTAATTTATTTCTCCAAATTTTTGTCTTTAATTTTTTATAAGATGCTGTATACTTTTAATGAGCTTGACGAGTGGTGTATAATTTTAATGAGTTTGACAAGTGTTGTATACTTTTAATGAGCTTGACAAATGATGTACTGTAAAAGCACTAATTTTCGCTTATTTCGAGGAGGACGTCAGACAGCGAAAAATAATACCCTCGAAAAATTGTAACAAAAGATTACTTATGTCTGTCCTTGATAGTAGTAACTTCAACCCAACATGTTAATTTTTCGTATTCTTTACATGATCAATATTAAGTGATTAACGATGTTTTTTAAAACGAGAGGACTTTTCTCAGTCATCTCTCATCGAAGGGCTAAGCCCTGAGATGAGAGATGAATGAGAAACGTCCTCGAGTTTTAAAAAACAACTTTAATTATTTTATCGCTATTTTATATTCATAATTAAATATTTTTTGTTGAGATACTGACACTTTTTTTTAAACGCAATTAATATTTTATATCGTTAACATGGTTAATTTCTTAATTATCAAGAATTTGGTAATGTGACGTCATTATAACGTCATATTATAAAACAAGATACTACTACGTGCGTCCTTGACTACGCTTAGCGATAATTGGAATCATCTCATGCGATTACGTGATATGAAATATATCGGTTTTAAATATCAAAGGGAAAATAAACAAAATAGCGATAAGGAGTATTTCTATCAAGTGTGTTTTGTGAACTTTTTATTTTGTACAAAACGTATACTATATATTTAATTATCGGTATTTTTATATAAAGTTGTAGTATTGTCCGGTATTTCGCTTTCATTGTGTATCGGGTTGTCTCCCGTGTAACCATACAATTCAATTCTATTAATAGTTTTCAGGCCAACTGAACATGTCAAACTGTTTTATGATCATGACCGCCTATTATAATTAAGACATACACAAGTGTACGTTTCAAGAACACAATTTAATTACAAAATTACAAACATACTGCCATAAATACAGGTGTGTCAAAGCGTGAAACCATACTGTAAATGTGAAACAGATAATTAGAGTAATCATAGTCGGCAATTGTCAACACATTCTTTGATACATGTTTTTCCCCCTCCCTAATTAAAGTTTCCTTTGTTTTCCCTATTTCATTCCTTTACTAAGTTCATCAGAATACCAGTTTATAAAGGAATTTTTAGTATTTGAAAGTTTTACTAGTAATTTTCTCCAAGTGAACATAAGTTAACTTACTGTTAAGATAAAACAGAGTGAGCAGATTTCACATGACAAATGTAAAACGTAATACGATTTTATCTTCTCAGTATAATAAACTGGTTGACCGAAAAGTACAATTGTTTTGCTTTTGCGCAATAAGAAATACGCGAAAAAAGGTACCCGCGAATTTGTCCAGTTGGGAGAAATCGCGAAAATGCATTGAAAATTAATACTTTTACAGTATACTTTTAATGAGCTTGACAAGTGATGCATACTTTCAATGAGTTTGACAAGTGATGCATACTTTTAATGAGCTTGACAAGTGATGCATACTTTTAATGAGCTTGACAAGTGATGCATACTTTTAATGAGTTTGACAAGTGATGCATACTTTTAATGAACTTGACAAGTGATGCATACTTTTAATGAGTTTGACAAGTGTTGTATACTTTTAATAAGCTTAACAAGTGATGTATACGTTTAATGAGCTTGACAAGTGATGCATACTTTTAATGAGTTTGACAAGTGTTGTATACTTTTAATAAGCTTAACAAGTGTTGTATACGTTTAATGAGTTTGACAAGTGATCCATACTTTTAATGAGTTTGACAAGTGTTGTATACTTTTAATAAGCTTAACAAGTGATGTATACGTTTAATGAGCTTGACATATGTATACTATAAATGAGTTTGACAAGTATAACGTGTTTAATTGTTACCTATAATGTTAAAGGAGAGGAAAAACAATAAAAAGGTATATATAAAAGGGGATAAATTGTATGTGAACGGGGAGTTGTGGAAGCAATAGGAGTCGGCGGAGAATGATTATCAAAATCATAAAGATATTTTAAAAGTCTGTTCGTGGAATATTTCAAAAGGATTAGTGCGTAAATTATCGGACAAATCATTCTTGGAGTTAATTAATAAATATGATGTATTGTGCTTAAATGAATGTTGGGTAAAATGGCCTACAGATTTTGATTTACCGAGTTATGAAAAAAAGGATTTATTTCGAGAGAAGTGCAATGGAGGAGGTGTTATTGTTTTTTTTTTATAAAAAGTGGCGAGTTCCATATATTGAAATTGTAAAATGTTGTGTAGATTGCATGATTTGGTTTAAAATTGATAAAAGTATTATGTCTAATTGTGTAGATTTATATATGTGTGCTATATATATGCCGCCAGACAGAAATGTGTTTTACCGTAACTATGATTGTGATGTATTTGATGTCCTACAAGAACAAGTTGAAATTTTCAATACTCTTGGTACTGTATCTGTCATAGGTGACCTGAACGGACGAGTTGGATTAGAACCAGACTATATACCCGATGATACATTAGATAAGCAATTACTTGATAATATTTCATTTATTAATTATATGAGTGACACTAATTTGCCGCAAAGACTTTCTGAAGATACTAATGCACCGAACAGTTTTGGGAGGCGTATTTTACAACTTTGTAAATCATCTGGGATACGTATATGTAACGGTAGATTTGGAACAGACAGCAAGAAAATTACATTTAACAATAAAAACGGTAGTAGCGTTATTGATTATTTGTTATATCCACAAGATCGAATGTTTAATGAGATCAAATCATTTTATATTGAACCATTTAACACNTTTTCATGTCACGCACCTGTGACTGTTGAAATTTACCTTAAGGGTAATACTAAGATTATAGATCAATGTAATTGTAGTAATCATAGGTGTAACATATTTAAATGGAATGAAGGTGTTGAGGATGACGTCAGAAACCAGGTATTGATGAATACACAGAAGTTTGAAGATTTACTGTTAAACATGGATGAAAATATAGACATTGATAATTGTGTAGATAATTTGAATAAAGTTTTAACAGATATATTTGAACAGTATACGAAATCAGAATCGATATATAGAGAGCACTGTGATTTTTGTGTTGGACAAGTTAAATTATCGCCAAAAATGATAAACCTTGGTTTAACGAAGAGTGTAAAACATTATATAAACAATATCAAATGGCTATTGACAGCTTTAACAAATATAGGTCGAATGAAAACAGACTCAGTCTTAACTTAGCCAAGCAGAGATACAAGTATTTGGAGAATAAACTCAAAAGACAAAATAAGAATCAACAGGGTAACATGCTATCAAAGTTGAGGAAATCGAATCCGAAGCGTTTTTACCGTAAATTTAAAAAGCGGAAACAGCCTGTCATACACGATATCTCACTTGAGAAGTTCGAAGAACATTTCAAAAACTTAACATCAAAAGACAATACTGGTGATATAAACCATGATACAACTGAAACTGTGTTCGATGAATTAGACCGCCCGTTCGACGAAAACGAACTAGATGTGTGTATTACCAAATTGAAACGGAACAAAGCTATTGGTATTGATATAATAATGAATGAATATATATTAATGTCTAAAAACTTGATCAAACCTGTATTGTGTAAACTGTTTAATAATATTTTAAATACTGGTAACTTTCCGGAAATCTGGGTGAGAAGTATCATAATTTCAATTTTTAAGAAAGGAAATCCTAATGATCCAGGGAACTATCGTGGCATTTCACTAGTGTCTCATATGGGAAAACTGTTTACATCTTTATTAAATAACAGACTAACAAAGTGGAGTGAAAATAGTTCGGTCCTCACAGACGCACAATTTGGATTCCGGCCTGGATATGGAACTACTGACGCCATCTTCAGTCTTCATTCCTTAATATCAAAATCACTAAGAAAGGGTAAACGTTTGTATTGTTGTTTTATAGACTATGTTAAAGCCTTTGATATTGTTTGTCATTTAAAATTATGGTTAAGGCTAGCAAGATGTGGCGTTACTGGTAAGCTACTTAATGTCATTAAGTCTATGTATTCAAAGCTAAAGTGTTGTGTCAAATCTGATGGACATTTTTCTAATTTTTCCACAAGTAATATAGGTTTAATACAAGGAGAATCCTTGTCGCCTATGTTATATTCTTTTTATGTCAATGATATGGAGATAGAACTGATAGATAGTGGTTGTCAATCATATGAATTAAAATCACTGAATTTATTTTTACTTATGTATGCTGATGACACAGTTTTGTTTAGTGAAAATGTAGATGATCTGCAGAAAATGATTAATTCTGTAAATATTTGTTCAAATGAATATGGTTTATATATTAATCTATTAAAGACAAAAATTGTTATATTTAGAAATAGAGGTCATGTAAAAGTTGACGAAAAATGTTTTTTAAATGGTAATAAAATTGATGTATGTAATGAATTTATGTACCTTGGTATACTTTTTTATTATACTGGTAACTTTGTTCATACACAGAAAATACTTTCAAATCAGGGTAGAAAAGCTGGTTTTTTCATTATGTAGTAAAATCAATGAAGATTATTTTAACTGTGAAACATTATTGTAACTTTTTGACACATATGTATCAAGTATTTTGAATTATGGATGTGAAGTTTGGGGATATCATAAAGCTGATGATGTAGAGAAGGTTCATATTAGTTATTTAAAGCGTATTTTAAAAGTAAGAAAATCTGCTGTTAACTATATGATATATTGTGAGTTGGGAAGATTCCCTATGTATATTGAAAGATATTGTAGAATGCTCAGATATTGGTTTAAATTGCTTTATACTGATAACTGTATTTTAAAATGTTTGTATGAAAATATGTTTGAAAGTTCAGTGGTAAAGCCTAATGATAAATTAAACTGGGCATGTAGAGTAAGAGATGTTCTTTTTAAATACGGTTTTCATAATATCTGGATATCTCAGTGTGTTAACCATGTAGATTGTTTTATATGTGAATTTAAACAAAGAATGAAGGATAACTTTATTAGTGAAATGAATACATTTTTTAATGAGTCTCCTAAATGTCATTTATACAGATATATTTTTGACAACAATGTTTTACAATTTTATCTTGATCGTCCAGTTAATTATATTTATAAGCCATATATTTGTAAAATGCGTATATCAGCACATACTCTTAATATTGAAACTGGAAGATTCTATAATTTAGATCGTAATGAAAGAGTTTGTAGTATGCGTAACTTAAATGTTGTTGAAGATGAATACCATTTTGTTCTGCAATATGAAAAATATATTGATGTAAGAAGAAGATATCTTAAGAAATATTATTGGCAAATGCCGTCATGTTTTAAATTAGTACAATTACTGTCTGTACGCAATATTAAAGAACTTAACAATCTTGGTAAATATTTGTTATTAGTTGAAAAAATTCGCAACGCTTAGTTTCATTTCATTTTGTATTATTGTTTTGCGTATGTATTATCATGCTCCGCTGTTACTATCATAATTGTATATGTATTTTCACTGAATGCATTAAATAATTGTATATTGTATGTATATTTCTATAAGCAGTATTGCTTTTGAATAAAGAATTTGAATTT
>MJUT01061651.1:37471-52527 GCA_002080005.1 Gigantidas platifrons
GTAAATCGAAGAAGGACAGACAACACAATGGCCAAAATAAAATGACAAAAGGACAACAACGATCTACAAAAAAATACATATAAATCTAAAGATCGAGTAACACGAACCCTACTAAAAACCGGGATTGAACCCAGGTGTCCCGGACGGGATAGCATATCCTGCTCCAGTAATTAACATTAATTTCTGCATTGTTTTATTTTATTTCAATCGGACTGTATTTTGTTCAATCAGATTTCAAGGTAGTTGTGTTTTCCAAATAAATATAAATGCAGATTAGGTAGTTCCACGTTAAAAGTTACAATCAGAAACAACCATTGTCTATACAACCAATTGCATATAGCAACCATTGGCTATGCAAACCATTGTCTTTAGCAACTGGGTCCATCGTATGGTAGTTGGATTTCCAACTACATGTGCAATCAGTGCCTATCACCACTAAAGTTGTGAGTTGTGAATTTCCAAACACCATTCCTGCAATGCTTGGTCCGTATTTACGTAATGGCGTCATAGTTGTAGGTTTTTGTTTGCAATTGGCCAATCAACAACTTAAGGAGTCTCTGGAGTTCATGTTGTTTGAACGATTGCAACAAAATTGGATTTCTTAAAGGGATCTGTAATACACTATTCTTATTAATTCCAAATGAACAAGTGATTCTAGGTGGTTTATGGAGTTTAACCCCACTTATTTCAACAATATTTCAGCAATATCATAGTGGGTAGGTTCATTGGTCGAAGTGATGATTTTACCTTAGCCAATATGAACCCTTTGTTCAGTAGTTTTCTTGTTGGCAACAACCCTCTATCAAGGAAATTCTGATACAACAACGCTGTACACCCAATTATTTTTAGGGTTGATATTTTACTCAAATGTGAAAACGCATCAATAAAACGAACTATTTCACTAAGAAAGGCTGGTTCCATGCATCTATCATAGCCATGCCACTTTTTATTGAAGTGAATAAACCAAGCCAAGAGAATGAGTGATCCTGTAGGGGTAGTAATTTTACGTTTTCTGCGATTTTTCTATTTATTTTTAGAACTGTTCGTAGGTCGTGTTCTGCTTATTTTTTATTTTATCATGTAACGATGACAACTTTTGTAAAATGAGATGTGAGTTAATCCCTAGATAAAACAAAGTATAATTTACATATGGATACCTTTAAAAAAATAATTCTACATTTCCATAAAATCACTGGACCATTTGAAATCTCTTCATTATTTTTCTTCCATGTGTTTGTGTTCTATTAAGAAGACTCACGGACAAGACATATGTAAGAACTTATCGTGAATTATCTCTCTTCCCCCAGTTTGACTGTTAAGTTATGATTACTAGAGTCTTATAACTATTACTATTCCAATGAAATACTAGTAGTTGATTCTGTGAACATGAATATAATATTTAGTTGTTGGTCAACAAGTCTTAAGTCGGCCGAGTTGCACATGTATAGTTAAAGCCAGCCGGTGTAATTCAGAATGTTGGTCTAGTACAAAACTGATATCATCATCTTCACATCGAGTTGAATTTGTTCTGACCATGATATAGCTGCAAAAACTGTTCCTTTGGCGTTGAGCAACACTCTATTTAGACTACTTTTTTTTTACATAAATGAAAAAGATATTAAAAATGCATAGCGTTGTCGTTACGTTTGAGTTGTTAATCCTATCATGTATTGTTTCAATGATATGGACTCGCATTGTTAAGATCGCATGATCAGATTGATTAAAATGTTGGTAGACAATATTATTAACAATGTCAATGAGGTTTGATCTATTACCGTATATCTGTTTGTGTAGTTCATCTCTCGTTTCACCGACATATATCTATATCATATGACCGATTATATTTTGTGCTTGCGGGTCAATGTATAGGCTGTAACAATTTGAAATAAAGATGTCTGTATTTGAAATGAAGCTATTTCAATCTCTCATAGATAAAGATATTTTAAAAAAAGATGATTAATTTATATAGTTGCAGGGTTAACCTACGTAATAAGTGTATCAATGAATTTCAGCTGGTCAGTAGTTTTCGTCAGCGGTAAACGTGACCTCAAACATATAACTGAACTATTATCGAAAGTGGAAATAAACACTCATGTATTCATAATTTTAAATCTAAATACATTGCAAGGCATTGTTATACAAATTAAAATATAATTCAAACCAATGATTTTTACATTTTAGATTTATACAATACTGAAATTGTATATTTTTACTTTTTAAATAAGATGACAATAAAGATGCCTTCTAATTATTGCTATTTATTTCATAATATGTTATTTCTGCATTTTTGCAAAACTATCAATCTTAAAATAGCATGAAAGAACAGTTTGAGAAATACGATAAGGGCCTCATTTTGTGGAAGGACAGACAAACAGACAAGACAAAGACAAAAGGAAAAGGACAAACAATGATCTCAAATCACTGCATAAACAAATACAGATTGAGCAGCACGAACCCAGCAACAAAAACCCGTAGTGAACTCAGATGTTCCTGAAGAGTCAGTAGATCCTGTACCACTAGTGATGCAATCCGTATAACTGTTAAACAACACGAACATAATCTGATATGGAAATGGTGTTGGACACCAGTATGCGTAAATAATTAATAGATAAAGCAACAATTTCTACAAAATAAATGATTGCATAGACGACCCGAACATCGTTTTCACGCGGCATTCAAAACGGACATCACAACATGGGAATAAAACATTAGGACATTTAATTGGACAGCATGAACAAAAAGAACCCCGATTTAAACCCTACAGTTTAAAAATAAACACTGGGAATCTCTTGTGCCGTAAGTTCCTTGTTAGCAGGAACCCTCTATCCAGGATATCATGATATCGAATACACTAAAATATATATAGCCCATATGCAAGTGTTGTTTGAATGTTGCTACATATAAATTGAATGTTAAAATCATCTCAATGGAGCTAAAGATTTGTTCTTAAATGCACAGAAAACCGATGATTGAGAAACACGCACCTCATAAACAACCGTAGTTAACTTAAATATTACGAAAAGGTCCATAGAACCTGCTTCATTAGTGGCACAATTTGTGTAACTGTTTACACGAATATCATATGATATGGAAATCGTTCGATCCTTTCCTATGAAAATGAATTCCTGTTGAATTAAAATATCCTTTAGTTCTAATCTACAAAGTTTCCAAATATTGTCAGTTGAAATTGTTCAATGTTTAAGTCACTTGACATCAATGAAGTAAATAGATCCAAATGAAATGCTATAAATTCCAACCCTAAGTCCCACCCCCTTTTAGAGAAATGATGAGGCCATGCAAGTGCTTTCCACATGTGAATAAAATGCAAACCATCGCATACAACAGGAATAACCGTGTTATTAAAAGAAAAGCTTAAAGATAAGAAGGGGGTAATCAGAGGCCGCAAATCGACGGACAACACAATGACCAAACGAAAACGGACAAACGGACAACCAACAGTCTACAAATCATTACACATAAACGCAAACACCGCTAACAGCTGAGAGTGAACTCGGATGCATCGGACGGTTAAGTAGTTCCTGTTCCACCTGCGGCATCTGTCATGTTACTCTTCTTACCACCAAGTGATTAGCTACGAAAAGCGGAACATATGTGTGGTCATTTGTGACATGGATACTCCGTTACTGCTGACCAAGTCATGGTGGCGACCCTACAACTTTCGAAGTCATGACTTCCACTTAGCCACTAGGAACCATTGGTTCAGTAGTTTCTTTTTTAGCAGCAACCCCTTTTTCAAATAAATCAGGATAGGAATCACAAGCTCTTGCATATCAGGTCAACTGAGAGATATATACTCCATATGCAGGTGCTATAATTTTCATGGTGCCAAAGAGTCATGAAAGACATAGAGAGGAATAGATATAAAAGAAGACATATCATACAGACGTTGAAATATTGTTTAAAGTGACATTAAACACCATAAAACTACAAACCAGAACGAGTCCGAAAAGTACTAATATTTCTAAATTTGTATGTTTTTTTCTCATCCAATTTTAGTGCAGTTTTTTGCGAAGTGTTCACTTAATGGGTTATTGATAGGCCGTTGTACAATGCTGTGCCCTGTATTGACTTTTATAATAAGTCCAATGTCGATAACGTCTCTTTGTGCAGCTTCCTGATCAAATTTCCTGCATGATCTGACTTAGCTGTTATGGTTTTTGAGATAAAAGGGTTCAAAGGGAGCCTCTCCCTGTGGACTTTCCCCTTTCGTCGATTATTTTGTTTATTTGATATCAAATTCAGCTTAATAGAAATCACTAAGATATAACACCTTAGGTTATTGATAGAGTTTCCTCTTTACTGTGGTCAAGTCGTATAAAGTGTGAATCTTCACTTTGGAGTGTTGTAATCTATTAGATAGCTTTCAGCTATAGACAGTACAGTCCAGTACATGATTCCGTTTCTTCCATAAGTTGTTTATCGATTTCTGTTTATAAAGGTTCACTAGCATCGTGAATCTTGATATCACTGGTATCTTATAGACAGAGGTTAACATAGAGGTTCATGTTTTATTAGGGTTTTTAGTGCTCATTTTTTCATTGTTTTTCTGTTTTTTTGCTCAATCTTTAGTGTTTTGTTGTGTTGTGTTTTGTAGATCCTTGTTTGTCTTCTTGACCCGTTTCTTTTGGCACTTGGGTTGTCTGTCCTTCGATTTACGGATTCGTATTACCCTTTTATCTTCAAACTTTTCTTTATTAAAGACATGTGCAAATTCGTAATGATTCCCAAATGTCAGGAATTGCCATTAAAATAGTTCTAGATAGCAAATAAATCATTAATCAATCATATAATCAAATTCAACTTTGAGAGAAAGTTGTCGTGCACTATTTACACAAAAAACAAACAATACATATAGCAGGTGCATAGTGAGTGAGTAAAGCCTAATGAACAATGTGTCAGCTATATCATGGCGAGAACACGTTACATTTGAAGAGATGGTGATGATGTCCGTTTTGTACTACAACAAAACATGCGTAATTGGATTTTTATAGTGATAGCTCATTGAAACAACAGTCTCCGGGTAGCCATGTCGCCATACTCAAACACATTATCCCGATTCCGTGTCAATCAGTCCTTGCTCTTACTTCTTAATGCTGTGTGATATAAGCGGAGAACTAACAAATGCCAATGTTATAGTCTTTGGTTTGACCCACGGTCTACCGTATTCGAGACGATTACGTAAACTATTACCCATGCTAAACCATTAACCCTTTAAGTTGGTTATAGTGTAAGGGATTTGTAATTCAACCGTATTTGTCTTGACACTTTTCATTTTATTTTATAAAGTTTACCGCATAGCAATCTTGAATTTAACTGAATAATTTATTTGAGTATAATATAATATTGAGTTATTTAATGGTTGCGGATGCAATAGACTGGAATATTTGTCCTGAGGTCCGGGGATGACCAAAGGTTCTATTGCACGAGGCCATCGCCGAGTATTGAATAAGCATTCTGTGTTATATGAAGTGTGTCCTTTGTTCGGGGCGTCCTTTTGGTTAGAATTCTTGATTTTATTTACATTTGTACTTGTAGAAATTATGGGGCCTTTTCCCTGACCTAATACATGTTTGCAACATATTAAAATTTAAACTTCAGTTCCCATTCTTTGTTGTTTGTCATCAACATTAAAGATATTACTTTTGAGTATTAAAAAAAAAATGAACAGAAGAACTAGACAGTTTAATTTTGATCCTGTTGGTGGACAGAAAGAATTAGTATGTTTTACTTTACACTGACGTAAACACAAGTTTTTATGAAAGAGTTCGAACCTATTAGAGACGTTGTGCCGTCATCGTACATACTCGACGTTTGACTTGTTTATAAATAGAGGGTGTTTTTATATTTATCCGACCGTTGTGTTCGTCGATCATCGATATTTAATTTGAAAGTAATTATTAGGAAGTAGGCATCAAAATCTATTGGTAATAATGAAGCATTTTATTTCACATTGATTTCAGGATTAGGTACAAGCTATTTAACTCTTAGGGGAGGGGGGCATGTTTTATTTACGCGAAACACAACTCTGATGTTTACTGGACATGACTATTCGGTATTTTTCACCCAAATCCACAAACGTGCTTGCTGAAAACCTTAGGGTCAGATTATTCATTGTTCGCATCTTTGAGAGCAAATTATTTTGTCTTACACACATGGCGACAACGTTTAAAGAAATTCATAGCCCCACCCCCTAAAGGTTAAATGGTTGTTCTCTTAGTTAACTTATTTCTCCAGATTTTTAAATCATCAGATACATACAGTTAATAAAAATTATTTTTGACAACAAATACAGGAAGTGTGTCAAAAAAACAAATTTGCTTCTTTTTAGATTGAAGTGTTCCAAATGAAGAATCGTTAGCTTCCATAGATTATATTTCTCACTGAAAAAAGTTTGAAAAGGTTTATATAAGTAATAAACAAATTTGAAAATATACTAGAGCTTTTGACAAACCGAAGTCCTTAGACAGATAATTATTAGATTGATTACTTTTGTGACCAATAATAATGAATAACAAGTAATAAGTTTGATAATTTTAATGTGTGCAAATCAATTTTTTGAGAAAATAATGTTTAAATAAATTGTGTTGGCTCCTATTTGTGATCTAGTGACGCTTGGCAGCTCTGTATGTTAAGCGTAGTGATCTGTCATCTAGTGACGCTTTGCAGCTCTGTATGTCAAGTCCAATGAGCTGTCATCAGTATTTTTAATTGATCAAGAGCAGTTTCTTCTTTTGTGATCAAACATTTGGTGTTCAGTGGTTCAGTTCTATACTTCAGGAAGAATAAAACATCTTATAAACATAATATATTTTTTTTACCTGAAATGGGTATAATATCTGAATTCATTTTGCTTTTAACATGTCATGTATTTTATCATCTTAGCTTCAGCATATATTATTTATGGTCAATTACAAACATAATAGACATATTTTTTTTTATAATAAATGATGTCAATGTTTTATAACTGCAAATTGCAACTATATCAAAATTGAAAACAGGTATTTCTACTTAATTGTGTATATTGCAATACAATTGTATTTGTTAGATATGAGTTCCAATTGTTTTAACACCACTAAAAATCGAAATGAGTGAGAAGTTTGAAAACATCAATGGCAAAAATAAAGAAGACAGACAATGATTTGCATAATACTACAGAGAAAACTGAAGATTTAGCGAAAGGAAAACAGCAACAAAAACGTGGCATGAAATAAAGTGCGCTGCATGGGTATGTAGATCCTCTTTCACTTATGACCCATTTAGTTTTACTCTTGTGAAAAATCTGGTGGTTAGTCAGGAAAGATGAAACATTCAGCTATGTGACATTAATATTTTGCATAGGCTCATAGTTTGTCTGCAATTTTCAGCCATATTTCATCATGAAGAGTTCGAAGATACCAAAGGGGTAATCAGAATTTGTAAATCGAAGGACAGACAGCACAATTGTCCAAAGAAAATGACAAAAGTACAAAAACGATATACAAAACATACATATAAATCTAAAGATCGAGTAACCGGGACGGGTTAGCAGATCCTGCTCCAGTAGTTAACATTAATTTCTGCATTGTTTTATTTTTATTACAATCAGATTTCAAGGTAGTTTTTATTCTCCAAATAAATGAAAATGCAGGTGAGGTAATTCCACATGCTAAAAGTTACAAGCAGAGACTACCATTGTCTATACAACCCATTGTCTATAACAACCATTGTCTATAACAACCGGATTCGTTGTGGTCGTGAACGTATGGTAGTCACATTTACAACTATCTGTGCAATCAGCTCCTATCACTACTAAAGTTGTAAGTTCGAACCCCCGTCATGGCGAGGTGTACACGATACAACATTATGTGTTAAAGTTTGTCAGTTACTTGCGACAGGTAGGTGGTTTTCTCCGGGTACTCCGATTTCCTCCACCAATAAAACAAACTGCCACGGCATAACTGAAATATTGTTGAAAGTGGCGTTACACTTCATATACCAAAGAACATATTACAATCATACATTTTGTCCGATTGTTTCTGTAGAAGAATTTAAAAACATAATTCCTGCAAGTTTGGTCAGAATTTACGCAATGGCGCCAGAGTTGTAGGTTTGTGTTTGCACTTGGCCGATCAAAAACGTAGATCATCTCTGACGTTCATGTTGTGTGACCAATCGGAATAAACTGGGCATTTTCTAGAGGAGCTTGCATACTTCATTAGTATAATTTCCAAATGAACAAGTGGTTCAAGGCGCAAATATTTCTTTAAGTTGCCCAATGAGAACGAGTATGAATTGCCAATCACGGGCATAGCTGTCATCAAATCAGAACAAAATAAAGTACATGTGTAGATCATTTTCATAAAACATTGACGCAAAGTTTGGTAGCAAAGTTTCAAAGGAGATCAATATGTCAAATACTAACCACAGACGAAGTACAATTGAGGACGACCGATTACCTTGCATAAGCTTTTGTGCAAATGAACTCATATAAAAGATGTGCGCTGTTACAAGTGATGATTTCAATTTGGCCAATATGAACTTTTGGTTCAATAGCTTCCTTGTTAGCAAAACTCTCTCTCTCACAATGTACACTCAGTTATTTGTTAGGATTGGTATTTTAATCATATGGGAAAATACAATAAAAAAGCGTATTATTTCACTAAGAAAAGTTAGGCCCATTCATCTATCATAACTATGCCACTTTTTATTGTGTGTACCAAGTCAAGTTCCTATTTAATTCCGGAACTATTCGGACAGAGTGTTCTCTTTAATTTGGATTTGGATTTTATTACGTACCGATGGCAGTTTTTGTGAAGTGAGATTTGATTGATTGATTGATTTTTGGTGTTTAACGCCACTTTCAACAATATTTCAGCTATATCATGGCGACCAGTTTTATTGGTGGAGGAAGCCGGAGTACCCGAAGAGAACCACCGACCATGGGCAAGCAACTGGTAAACTTTATCACTTGCGGTTATGAGTCGAGTGTACCCTTTTTTGTAATTTACAAAGCCGGGCGCGAACCCACGCCGTATTGGTGATAGGCTTGTATGAGTTGTTAGATCCAGCGACCTAACTCATTGAGCCACCCGGGCCCCTAAGTGAGATTTGAGTTAATCCATATATAGAACAACACATAAATTATACATGAACACTTTTTAAGAATAATTTCTACATTTCAATTATATCACTAGAACTTTTGAAATCTCTTCATTATTGTTTTCCATGTTTTTGTGGTCTATCAGGAAGATCGACGCCCAATAAATATATAAAAACTCTTCGTGCGTTATCTCTCTTCACACAGTTTGACCGTTACATTATGATTAATAGAATGTTACAACTATTACTGTACAAATGGTATAGTTGTATCTGTGAACAAGCATCATAGTTATTTGTTGTTCAACAAGTTTTAATTCGACCGAGTTGTGTATATATGCTCAAAGCCAGACTGTATAATTAAGAATGTTGGTCTAGTACAAAGTGGACAGCATAGTAATCACATACAATTGAATTTCTTCTCGCCATGATATAACTGCAAATATTGCCACTCACTCACTCACTCACTCACTCACTCACTCACTCACTCACTCACTCACTCACTCACTCACTCACTCACTCCTATTACAGTCAATGATGTCATCCAATCAGAACAAAATGAAGTACATGTACATATGTTTGAAAAGGTGTCAATAAACGTAGATATCAAATTTAGTGCGCACAGCGCGTTTCTGTAATAACCTTCATCAGGTACGCTCAACATCGAAAGGTTGGAAAGCCAAATAATTTTAAAAGTTTTGCAAGCAAGTAAACCAAAGGGCCTAAATAGGATCACCAAAATCGACTAAGGTCACCTATGTCTGAGGGAGGAGAACCTTACTTTTAATAATACTTTCATTATTTAGAAACTGTAAATTTCAATAACACATATATCTATTAAGTCATGTCAGTGCCGAAGCACTGACTACTGGGCGGATATGTGAAATGCTAACCACAGACGAAGTACAATGGAGGACGAACGAATACCTTAGATAATCTTTGGCCAAATGAGGTAAAAATTTGTTTAATATGAAATATGTGCGCTGTTACATTTCACCAACTTTAGAAGTGATGACTTCAATTTGGCCATGAGGAACCACTGGTCCAGTAGCTTCCTCTGTTTGCAACAACCCTATATCAAGGACATCCTGATACCACAACACTGTACACCCATAACTACGACTCTTTTTATTGACGTCAGCATACTGATCTTTCTACTATTTTACTATTTAATTTCAGAAATGTTCGTTGGGCGTGTTCTTCTTCTTATTTTTTAAAACATTTTATTATGTAACCATGGCAGCTTTTGCAAAAAAATTAGATTCGAGATGAGACTATATAGAAAAAAATGTAATTTACATATGAATACCTTTTTGTAGATAATTTCTACATTTCCATAAAATCACTGGACCATTTGAAATCGCTTCATTATTCTTTTCCCGTGTTTTAGTGTTCTATTAAGGAGACTGACTCCCTATAAATATATTAGAATGACAACATCATGGTAAACACAGAAGTACTCTACCTCACAATCTTTGTGTTGTTCACAGGCTAGACTAGGCTTTTTCAACAGTGCTGCATGTGATGGATTTAGCTATAAATCAACAACGTGGTGATTTCTCGTCGCTTTTAAAGCCTTTTGGAATTATCTGCATTCAGTACACACATCTCCCTCGCATTCCATACACCAGCTAACAAATGTGTTACTTACATTACGACCTTGTTGCGGATCACAAATCGTAGCTGTTGCCATGGTATATTTTATAATGATAAAATAAAAGCTTAGTTTGGATGCAACTGTCATTATATTTTCTCTAGCACACGTTTAGAAAATCAGAAATTAATAGCTAAATCTAAATATGAAGTTTGTTTCTGGAAGTGTCTATTACATTGTAGGAAAATAGGCTCTGTAGAGCATGTAGTCGATCACCAGTGATGTTATGCCTTGAAGGAAAATCGAAGAAAAAATACCAGATTTATGTCTCGCCAGACCTTGCAAATTGTCTATTTTAAATGATATCCGAAAATAATTTAAATCAAAGGATCATGAAACTGAAATTATGGTAACGTGGCATATCCAGTAATATGTACATGCACCTTCCATCAACAATCTGTGGACAAAGTATGGTAAGCATAGGTGGTATTTATTATGCAGAAACTAATCTAATTACAAAAACCTGATTTTGTTAACATATAATTAAGTGTTATAGCTCGGAAACTATAAACGTCAAATACCTCCAATTTTATATATTGGATACAGATACGTCATCTTTTATTTGAATAGTCAAATCGGTTGATCAGTGTTAGAAGACGCTTGCTTTATAATAATTTCCACTTCTTAAAACATTTCACCGACTAAGGTATCACATAAAGGGCTTGAAAAAACCATGTCTTCTGCAGATGAAGACGTTCTTGATCAGAATGATTTAAATGAATTTGTAGATTTAAAACGGAGTCGAAATGATGATACGGATGTTTAAAAAAAAAGAAGACAAAATACATGCAGAAGTACAAAGAATCATCATTCTTCATATTTCTGTTTAACTTCGTCAAAAAAGGGAGAACACTTGGTCCACAATACGGTGTGCAATGCGGACTTCCATTGCAATCGTGCTGGAAAGAATTATTGCATCCGCCATATTTAATGTAAAGAACACATTTAATCCAAGTCACACTTTGAGTTCCAAACGCCTTTGTGACAAAAGCAGAGACAATTCTGTGACAACCGATAACAACATTGAATCTATCATCGTCAGGTGTCAACCTTTTCTCAAAGTATTTCAAAGTTATATTTCCTGATTCCAAAATAGCCTCTGGTGAGAAAAATGTTCGAACTTAATATATTTCTTTGCAAAGAATATCTTCCTTAGGATATGGGGAATTATCCCAATTCTTTACATAATGTCTCTCTCTTTGTCCAAACGTCAGGCCTAAGCCTAGTTATTGTGGTTTCAAATTTACTCTTTTTCTGGGGGCTGTGCTGTCCATTTTTATTCATCAATATTATAATGGTCATTGTTTTATTTAAGGTTTGAATAATCTTAAGTTTTCTGTGTAATTTTTTGTAGATCGTTGTGTGTCCGTTGTTTATCCTTTTTGTTTTTGGTCATTGTGTTGCATATCCTTCTTCCATTTACGAATTCTGATTACTCCTTTCATAATTACTGTATATTAGTATATCTTAATACCTTTATTTGTATCAACAAACCAATGTGTGTCAAGCAGATGTATACCTGCAAGAAATGCGAAGAAAATAAAGAGCATAACAATAATTTGGAGATACTTTTTAAATTCTCATAAGGATATTTAATGATAATCGTAACACACGCATTATCTGAGAGTAAAAGTTCGTTATTAGTATAAATGAACGAATTACGCAATAGCTATTATGTGACAACGTTAGCGGTCTCGCACAGGTTATCTGAGAATTGCTAGATAATTACCGGAAACTTATAATTATTGTCAAAATGTGTCGGGAGAGTGTTCTTGTGCTAAAACATTTCTGTTTTTTTTTCAAAATTTCACACATTAACGAAAAAAGAAGCACCTTTTACCGAAATCAATGATAGCGATATTATCTTATGATAAAATAAGTAAAAGTATTTGCCTTGGATGGTGACACACAACATACGAAAAAGCAGTGAAGACGGTGCACCCTTCATGGTCATATGTTATGCCCGGTAGTGTGCTTTATTTAGAAACTCACGTTATAGAATACGTCAGTCATGATCAAATTCATTGAGGTTGTTATAATAAATGATCAAATAGTCTTAACGTCTGTTGCGATGAAGTGTGCAGTCATAATGGTTAAGCAAACTATAGAAGATTTTCTGTTATGTTACCTCCACTTTTAGGGTGAAAATATGGAATTTTGGAATTCATATTTGTTATTAACCTGCTTCTTTCCGCCATTAAAGGTGGCATTTTCTATTTGCGATCAGCTCAAACATCAAAAGTCTGTAGGATATGTATTGTTTTACGCATTGTTTTCCTATCAAATATTATTTATCCTGAGGTTTTCTGAACTATGGTTGCAAAGTCAGAGAGAGGTGGATTAAAAAATAACAAGTCACCATTTTTGGTTGTACATATCAGAATATCAGAGCTAAGTAAAGAAAAAAGAAATATTATTTTACAACAATATATTGTGAATAAAATCCATTATTGCATAGATAGCTGTGAATTACAGAATAGTTCAAGTTAAATTAAAACAAAAAATCACAAAAAATATTTCGCTCCATTTTGTTGTCGAAGATACTTTTCTGTGTATTTTACAGTTACGTCTTTTTGATCGTTTCGTATGCAAAACATTAAATTCCACTTCAATAAATCAATGAATGGGGTATTGCTGTATATGTTATTTCACGCTGAGGGAATATATGAATTTGTATTAGGCTAGGTGTATATGGTGTTACCATAAGTTGTCTGCTATTTAAACAGCTCCCACCAACACAAAGGAAGCTAATTTAAAGTGTTTCCTTAATTTTGTGGGGTCAATTTTGGATAAGCTCTGTTATATAAAAGACTGATTCGAGTCATGTATCTTCAAACTCTTCTGTATAAGCTAGGTAAAAGTCGGAAAAACATCATGTGCCTTCTTTGTTTTTGATATTATAAGCGAAAGATGTAATAGATGTACCTACTATACATTTCCACAGGTTATTTTTTTATTGTTGTCTCTTTGACTTCTCTCAAATATATTTATAGAACGCATACTACACAAACAATAACTGTTTGTGTCTCAAGAATAAATCATGGATTACGTTTCAGATTATGATTCAGCATATTTCCTCACTCAGTTGCTCACTAAGTTATAAGTAATTGTTGGTTTTCAGTCACATGTGGAATACACTAACGTTACAGCATCATTTCACTTAGACTGGATGTTTTGGGCCATACATTTAGCTTACTTCTGCTACTTGTCATGAAAGTGCATGCACCATTACAGACAAGTGACACAGACAATTCAGTGTTTATGTATATTGGGCATGTAGATTTTTCCTCTGTTTCGGCCATTTACTGAATTCCGAAACTGTTCTGACGGATTCCAGGGCATTGGTCCGAAGGTTCATTAGTCCGAAGGTCGATAGTCAGAGATTCGCAGCCGCAGGTGATAAGTTTACCAGTTGCTTGACCATGGTCAGAGGTTCTATCCGGGTACTCCGGCTTCTTCCACCACTAAAACTGGTCGCCATGATATAGCTGACGTATAGCTGAACGTGCACGTGGCGTTAAACACCAACAATCATCAATCAATCGATAGTCCGAAGGGTCAATGGTCTGAAGTGTTTGTGGCTCAAAAATATTTAAAAAAATCAGACAAAAGGGCACATGTTAACTCGATTTAGATATGTTCCATATATTATGAGTTAAAGTCTTATCTGTCAAGAGCTATGTGTGGATTTTCCAGAAAATGTTCAACATTCAGCTTCCTTACATCGCCTGGTCATCTCCGATTGAATCTTAAAGGCATGTTAGAAAATAAGAAAAAACGAATGAGCAACCAAGAACCAACATCCAATGACATTTATAACTCCCTGGAAACAAGAAGCGAACATCAACATTCAAAAAATACAATCATATAGCACATGCGAACAACATGAACTCCCGATGGAAAGGGAATGAAACAGGGGATTCGGAATTTGTAGGCAGTTTCAAAGAATATAGCAAATTCTTTTTTGTATAAATATATTTCCATGTTGTATTTGTATTTTGAATTCAATCCCACGCGTAATTGACAATTATAAACAACAAGCAATTATTTACAACAAGGAGGAAAGTTGTAGGTCAAATCAGTGCATACCTTCCGAAATTAAGACAAATATGATTCCCGAGTCTAGTCACTATATAAATAAAAAAAAATTGCAGAATTTTAGTTGACAATGCCCATTGACAGATATTGATGATTTTCTGACTACTAAAGTATAAGTTACGACCGTCTATTATGCAAGGCGGGCTGGTTAAACTAGATCTATAACGCACCATCATGTATTATTTGTAAAAGACAAATTCCCTTCTCA
>MJUT01061659.1:0-13162 GCA_002080005.1 Gigantidas platifrons
GACACTTTCAAGAATAATTGAACCACTTCTTTGTAAAGTTCTTAGTAGTTTTCACAAGATGTCAAAACGGAATTTTAAATACTGTCAATATCATCATCATTGTCAGATGAATTGTAATTAACTTCAAAAATTTTTGTCAGTGTTTCAACCCAAAATTCAAATAATGCAGAATTCTCCAGAAGCTCATCTAGGACATGTCTATATAAAACCTTTACATAATCAACTAAATTGCAATGTGACAGCATTTTTCTACATAACTCTTCAAGTTTGATAAAAAATTCAAAAATTATATCTGTAACATTAGTCAAGCCTTCTCTCTCATTTTGTTTTCGCTTAGTTTCCAGTAAAGTGTTCAAATCTTTACATGAACCTTTTAAATCTGCAAAGGAGGTGCATAAAGAATTCAATATATTCATATTATTTTGAAGTTTTGTTAAATATAACTCTAATCCTTCTGCGAATAAAGAGTTTCTAATATTAATTGACAGATTATGTTTAATTTTAGCAACCACATATCCACTTATATATCTTATTTGACCTTTGGCAGATGATAACAGATTATCAGATTTGATGACCTTGAATTGTTCAGGAGCCTTAAGATCTAGATGTGCAGAAAAATGTAAAAAGAATTTTTTTTCAAGGTAAAAAAGTATTGTTGTTAAAAATTGATATTGTGGATCACTGTTTTCAAGTCCATATGCTGTAAGCAAGGCAATCGAACTTTGGATATATTCTACAGAATTCAAATATTTGTTAAATTTTACAAAAAAAAATATTTTGCTGCTTTGGAGAACATGTCTTTACACCCTCTGGTAGGCAGTTTAGGCCAATATCTTCTATCACAGAAGCCTGTGATTGATACCAGTCATTAAAAATGTTGAAATTTTTCAAGATATCAAGTTTAAAAGAGCTGATAGTCTTTTCTATTGGATTTCCTACAAATTCTTCAAAAACTGAATCAAGGGCAGCTTTTGCTGGTGATAAAGATTCCTCATTTGATAAAATATTCTGCTCAATAGAAACATCTATATTATCTAACTTGTCGATTTCACTTTCTGAAAATTCAGACCCAGAATCAAAATTTTCAGTTATATGTGCCTCTTTGTTTTCATCATCATCAACATCATCTTCATTATCATCATCTATATTTTCATTTTTGGACCTCCTACAGCATTTAAAGTCATCTCTCAAAGCACCAATGCTACAGCCTTCATAGAAGTGATATACATGTTGAGGATGCTTACGACACAAATATTTCTTAAATTTTAATACTCTAAGACCGTCAATTCTTTCGGCTCGACCGACTGCAACCCCTATTTGCCCAGGTTGAAAGCAGTTTTCACAATTTACAATTATATTCCTCAAAGACATCCCTTGCGACTTGTGCACTGTCATGGCATATGCTAATTTCAAAGGTAATTGTGTCCTTTTAGCTATTATAATTTTGTCCACAGGATAATAGGTTGTAAAAACAACAGGTTTTACAGTTACAGTATAAAATTTATCAGCAATTAAGAATTTGATGTCAACTGAATCTGCATCTAGTTTTGTTACTGTACCACATAGTCCATTTACTAACAAATTAGTCAAGTTTTTCAGTAGCATAACTGGGCAGCCCAGTTTTAGACCTAAGTTTTTCGGTGCCATAAACTTCTGTAAATAATGCTCTGATCCCTCATCTTTGGCTTTGTAAAGTTTTAGCTCCCCTGGTAAGTTTTGTATTTTATTATAATTAAAAACATCTACGTCATAATTTCTTGCAAAAAGATTTACACACTGATCCTCATTTGGCAAAGGGCGGTCTAGAGATTTAAGAAAAGCAATACTCTCGTCAGTTGGTTCCCCAAGTTCTAATTCATTAACGCATTTGATAAGATCTGTTTCACTTTGTCTGTGGATTATATTTAAAATCACCTTATGGGGAAAGCATGTATCAAACCAAGGGAGTTTATAACAATGATTTCCCGGATCGCCAATCAATTCATTTGCAACGGGTGGCAGCTGATAGAAATCTCCAGCAAGAATTACCTGAAGACCACCAAAATATATCTCATTGTCCCTAATTTTTCTACATAAATTTTCTACCTGCCCTAATGTTCTAGCACTTATCATTGCTATCTCATCAATTATAAGCAAATCAGTAATTTGTATGTTTTCCTTGACAACATGAAAGCGTTCATCAGTTCTCACTAGATGGACAATTTCTTCATTTAGGTGGCGACCATCCTCGATACCCGCCCACTTGTGTAAGGTTTTAGCCCCCAGCTTCCAATAGTGGGTTGATGCGATCCCCGTTGAACACACTATTTCAACCTTTCTGTTCCTCCGTCGCTGTTCCAAGATAATTTGTTTTATCAGGAAAGTTTTACCTGTTCCTGCTTGGCCACTAATTACTAAATTGTGCCCAAAAGATAGATTATAGGCTTGATTTTGATCCTCGTCTAATAACATCTTCGCTACGATTTGTTTATATCATTCGAATGTTTCTTACCTTATCGTCAGTGGTCAGCACATTCGGAATCTGGCGCGCTTTCAAGCAGAGTTATTCCCCGTTTCAGAATACCACATAGATGTCGTTGTATTTTCAGTTCCGTTGATCGAGGTTGAAATGGGCTGAAATTGTGGATTCCGACACGACAAAATCGGCAGATTTACAGATGTAAGGATTCCGATGAACACGAGTTGTAGATATTTGTGCAGGATAATGATCGCTGTACAGTAAAAAGCCGCCAATTTGACAAGTAAGTGCAATTTTACTAGTTTAAATAGAAATTATTCCCAAGCGGTACCTCCGGCATTGCTGTGAAAGCTAGCAACCTTGTTATTATATTATATATAAAAAATGGCCTTTGATAGTAACTTGCATATATCGTTGAAAAACATTATACAAATGTATGCATGAGATGACAGATATGTGAATATATGAGACAGGCACACAAAAGTGTCCATAAAAGAGGGGGGCAAAGAGGGGTACCAAAGGGGTATCCTGTCCTCAGGTACCTATGAATGACTGTACACAATTTACATTTTGTTCATGTGTGATATCTGACCCTCATTTATGTGTATGATATCGCGTTGTTTGATGTGGCGTAGATGACTCATGTTGTTTGATGTGTGATATCCGACTTCTCGTTTGTTTGTGGTAGATCTTGTTTGATGCGTGAGATTGCATATTCAGTTTATCTGTGGATTATCCCGTTGTTTAAAGTGTGGCATTGTGTTGTGTGTGTGGTATCATGCTATTCGTGTTGTAATATTTGACTCCCAATGTGTTTATGGGCGATTTTGGTTGATGTGCGCGATCGCATTCCCAGTTATGTCTGGGGTATCGCGTTGATCGATGTGTGGTATTTGCCCCCCAGTTTGTGGGAGATTGTGTTGAAGTGTAGTGTTTGACTCATAGTTTATATTTGTGTTATTATGTTTTCCGATGTATGTTATCCCACTATCATTTCGTTTGTGGGAGATATTATTGATGTTGTATCGTGTGTGTGGGCATTTTGTCATTAATATTGTTAATTTATAATGCATACAACATACTTTTTGTCGTACATATCGTTTTCATAGCTAATATCACATTTTTATTTACATTTCACTTCTTGTGTGGCTCTTGTTACAGGTTATTTTGACATAAGTCTTAATATTTTATCATTTTCATAGCTAATATCGTGTTATTTATTAGGTTTCACCTCATTTGCACTCATTTGACATTACTGTTGCTATTTTACGATTTTAACGGCTATTTTGACGTTAGTATCCTTTTCATAGCTAATTCATATCAATATTTATATTTCACCTATTTGCACTCATTTGACATTAATGATGATATTTTACAAAATTCATGACTACTTTGCACCTTTGGTATCTTCAAAATTTTCTTGATATTAGTATGTTACCATTTCTATGATAAATAAACGTTAGAGAATACCGAATGGCCAATCGAAAATGGACAATCCAGAAAAACTAGCAACACAGAGTACACAAGACGTAGACAAACATAACAAAAACACAACACAATATGTGTTGGACACCACTATACTCAAATAAACACAAATAACATAAATCAGACATGAGTCCGCAAACAAACAACTGGAGGTAAAGATGAACCGAACATCGCTTTATTATGACGCTAGTATTTCTTCATATCACCACTACTGGTTTCACTTAAGTTTTATTCTTAGAGGTCGTGTTTGTTTTCCAACATTCCTATGTCAGTGACATGTACCTATCCCAAATCAATCCCGAAAGGAATTGGGTTCCATAGAATCATCCTATCCAATGTATAATTCAAAATACTGAACTAAATTGCTGCCAAGATAATGAGATACATATGTACATACCATCACAAAGAATACATGGCAATGTGTTACCTCAGTAATTGATGGTTTGCTTCAAAGTGGATTTGGCTGAAGAACTACATGGTTTTGCTAAGCGAATAGACGATGGAGTGTATGTTTGAATTGTCGGTTGAATTTTTAAATTTCAAATAGACCATTGAATATGTCAGTTTTTTCATTGGTCTATTTGATTTAATTTCTGTGTATTTTATTATTGTCGTGTTCATCTTGAATGTGATACAATAGGTTAATAAGTCTTCGTACTGTTATTCACCAGACTTAGCTTTGTCATTGACTACTTATTGCCCTCTTTCTGCAGTAACATATCATGATATATATACCTAACACACTGATAAGCAAAATAAATGTAACTATCATACGTCTGATATTTCTACAATACAATCGACATATTGACTGGGAAAATAGTTCGATAAACTTGCATAAAAATATACAAAACATCTTTCATATTTATTTTTTATGAAACAACAAAAGCTTAAAATTTAACAACTTATATTATATGTTTGAGCAAAATACATGGTAGTTCACAAAAGGTGTACATCAATTATCTTCGTTTCTAAAATATAAGTACATGGAGTAAATGTTAATGACATCATTTGATATTTTCGATGTATGATCCTTAATTTCTTTTAGAAAAAGCTATTTTATTGAGGTCAGTTGGAATCTTCCTGAGCATTCATTTCGTAGACACATATAACAAAAATAACCTTCAAAACATGTGCACTAAAGACATTTTATTATCAAATTTAAAATATAACTCGTGTGAAGAGGATTATTCTGTTTACCAGAGAAGTTTATTATTATTCCATTAACTATCGCATTGGACTTAGTTATACATGATTATATAGTTGGTCTCAGTTGGCAGATTATTGAAGATTATTGAATCTGTTAAAACTTTATGTACTCTGAACACAATTAAGCAATTCAAAGGAGTTGTATTATATTTAATGTCTAACAAGATTTAGAGGGCTTTTATTTAGAACTAAATCTTGGGTTCAATTTCTGTAATGCGTGGTGTGGGTTCTCGTTGATAAATTCACACATATTATGCACAATCGGTGGTTTTGTTGAACAATATTTATTAGTTGTTCTTCGTTTATCGGGTGAAAGATGTTTTAGTGGGAAAAATGAAAAAAAAATGTAATACAGGATAAAACTTCGCCACCCTCCATACCGAAAATAAGAATATCTTAGCAAACTATGCCCTGTATATCCATTCTCATAATTTTGACTAATTTCAAATTTCGATATTATGTTACATTGTCTCATAGTTTACCAGGCATCAGGGTTAGGGGTTAGGGTTATGGGGTTTAACGCCAATGTCAACAATAGTTCAGCTATATCGCGGAGGTCAGTTTTATTGGTAGAGGAGGAAACCGGGGTACCCGGATAAAGTCACCGACCTCCCGCAAATCACTGACAAACTGTATCGCATAATGTTGTATCAAGCACACCTCGCCTGAGTGGGATTTGAACTCACAACGTTAGTGGTGATAGGTAGTTCTAAATTTAACTACCAGGCATAACAAAAAATGCTACTGAAAACCTTATATCATAATGCCATACAACCTGATTTGTGAATAAATTCATACACAATTTTGTGATTTCTGTTAATAAGATAGCATATATTTCGTTGTTTTAAAGTATTTAACTTTTTAATATAGTAAAGGAGGTACATTTCTACAACTCGTTAATATACTTTTGGCAACTGCAGATTTAATTCATGTCAGATCTTGATCTCGATTGACTAGAATACACTTTCGATTCCTCGTTTATTATTGATGGGATTTCCAGTTTCCGTGGTGACGTATATTTATCTAAGTCAAGGGGTGTAAAGTTATTTCGTAAAAGAAGCTTTCCTCGTAGTGACTCTGAAATAATGTTGTGTATTGCTCTATCATCAAGTCTACCTTGTGTACTAGATGTTGAAGATGATGCTCGTCGTTGTGAACTCAATGATTTTAGAGATCCTCTTCGGTTTGAATTGTTCGTAGCACCTCTGTTCAGTGTCATGTAAGGCTGTAACAAAACAATATTTAGTATTACTCGTAATAAATTAATGGCTTCGTCGGACGCAGCTTATACGTCGATTAAGATATATGAAAAAAAAAAAACATGCATGCAATACGTATATGGGGACTATATCTTGGGCTTGTTATTTGGGTCATGGATAATAAATTTATGTTCCAGGCACTAGGTGTCAGGATCACTAAATTTTGTTATATCTGTGCGTCTTGAATTTGGTTTCTGATTAATAACTTAAACGTTCTGAAGCAAATCATTTGAAATTAAACGTAATATCAGGTACTAGTATATCTTATAAGGCAGATCAAGTTCGTTTTCGGACTTTATCACTTTTCCGTTCTGGATTTATGCCCCTTGTTTTGCAATGAAAAAACCCCAACATATTTCTGCTCTATATCCTATATTCTATTTAGTGAAACAAATAATCTTATATGTATCAAATATAATTTTGACAACAATAATTCAAATATCTAGCTAATTTGTTTATTTTATGATCCAGACCTACATCCCAAAATTGACAAGCTAAACCACAAATATTTGGTTTCCGTGCTCTAACTTTAAATTGTTTACCACGTGCACAATACGAGGACCAAGTTTGAACTTGTTGAATATTTCCTTTATTAATCCAGGGATATGCCCTTGCTTACTTAATGCTCAATGTAATTTGTAATTGTTATTGCTATTTCATTATGATCTGATTATAGAGGAAATAAAGATAAGAAAGAAGACAGAAATATATAGTAATTGACAAGATGAACTCCTCTATAAACCTGAACTTCGAAAGAGTAATCATGTCCATACACGACACCTGTTGTGCTAAATTAATGACGCACGGACATCCTTATGGTCACTACAACGTAAAAAAAAATACATTATGTAGAAGGGGCCCGGGTGGCTCAATGAGGTAGGTCGCTGGATCTAACAACTCATACAAGCCTATCACCAATACGGCGTGAGTTCGCACCCGGCTTTGTAGATTACAAAAATGGGTGCACTCGACTCGCAGCCACCAGTGATACAGTTTACCAGTTGCTTGCCCATGGTCGGTGGTTCTCTTTGGGTACTCCGGCTTCCACCACCACTAAAACTGGTCGCCATGATATAGCTGAAATATTGCTGAAAGTGGCGTTAAACACCCAAAATAAAAAATCAAATCAATCATTATGTAGATAGTATGTGCAGTTATGATTTTCTGTGTAAGAGTGGAATGCTTAATATCAATTTATTACATGTTAATTGGTTTAACCCCGGTTACATTTATGTGCCTGTCCCAAGCCAGGGTCTGGATTTCCCACGTTATATGTCGTCGTCACGTGTTTTCAGTTCAGATAAGAGGTAATTGGTCGTTTTGTTGATATTGGTGGAATTGATGACCATCACAGGTTAAGCTTCCGTTTCCTAATTTATGATTCATGTGTGTTTCCTTGGATATCTAGATTGTGATTTAATGAATATCACATGAGTGCGTGACTATATCTAGGAAGTTACCGAGTCAATGGCTATAAATGATATAATACATACCGCTTCTAGTATACCCGCTTTTGATTTCTTGTTGACGTTTCCTGAGAAGCATCTGAATACATAATGACGGAATGTTTTATGGAGGAAACAGTATAATATGGGATTTGTCACACAATGTACATGGCCAATCAGAAGCGTGTAGCTCAAAATATCTAAGTCGTTTATATCAGACTGGAAGTCTAAATATGTATTGACAATGAAATATGGCGTCCAACATACTATGAATACAATGGCTATTGCGATGCACAATTTCGCTAGTCGTCGTCGGTTAAGTGTAAGATTTCGTAGACTTCTCTCACGTTCGCTACTTGTTCGACCATTTCGTCTTGTAATAGGTCTTTCAGCACTTAATTTTCTATCTGGCACCCATAGTTTCTTCCCCATTAGAAAATAAGCTACAAGAAGCGTTGTACCAGGAATAATAAAGATTAACACTAACAGTATAATATCGTATATTTGTCGATGGAGATTATTTTGCCAGTCCTCTAGACAATATGTCAGAAATTCTCCTTCTATGATTTCCATTGTAGATGTAGATCTTACAAATAGCAGAGGTACAGTCAATAAAAACGATATTATCCAAATAATTATTACAACAATTCGTACATATTTGGTAGTCCTTATATTTCTGTATCTTACTGGATGACGTATAGCTAAACACCTGTCTAAACTCATGCTGGTTATAGTTAATATACTTGCTGTAACTGAAACACCTGTAAAATAGATGCTGAAAACATGAAAAATGCACGAACTGTGAGAAAATATTTTTCTTATGTTATCAGGGTAGCCAGGGCTGGTATTTTTGTTTAGTCAGTCTGTTTGTGTCATATTTGACGCGTATTTCTAATTCAACATTTACATAGGGTAGACAGGAGACAATTGTTTTTATATTAGGAAAAGTGTTAGTGCCTTATATGGTCAGAAAGATGTAATTATCGCGAATTTTAAGTTAGTCGGAAACTATTACTAGTAACGACTGAATTTTGGTGAAGCTGTGATCGGACACACATATATTGAAACTATCAACTATTGCCACATTAGATGATGTGCGTGCCGTTTAATGTAACATGGCGGGTGTCGCATGTGAAGAAGAAACTGCAAACCCTTCCGGAGCACCAGGGGTCACTACCGGTTTTTAGTCAGGTTCGTGTTGCTTTATCTTTAGTTTTCGGTGTATTGTTTTGCAGATTATTGTTGGTCTTGGTGTCCTGTTTGTTTTGATCATTATGTTGTCTGTCCTTTGATTTACTACTTCTGACTACCCTTTGGTATCTTCAAACTTTTCTTCAGCAGAATACATTAAATACAAAATCTGAAAAATTGATGAAATACATACATGTAAGATAAATGTTTCATTTGACAGTATCGACCGCAATCAATATTGAAGAAAAATGCAATATATCTACGTTGGAAAATCTAATTTCTACACTTTAAAACTGTCAGGAATAAGATCTATTGAATCAGATTAAAAACAGCTAACAATCACACAAGGAATGACATAGAAGGTTAAACCTACTATTTGTTTTCTTTTCTTATCTCGCATGAGAGACATAAAAGATGTAAAATACCAATGGTTAATGAGACAGTATATAAAATCAGAATAATTATGTATATATTGACAAAACTACGTAGGTCAAATATAGCTGGTGAAGTGTAGTAATATACAATAACAAAAAAGTTCATGCATGCGTTTAAGGGTATGGTGTTTAATGCCACATTCAACAATATTTCAGTTCGATCGTGATGGTCAGTTTTATTGGTGATGGGAACCGGAACATCCAGGAGATAACAATTGACATGTCCGATATCACTGACAAACTTGATCACTTACGGTTGTATCGAGTACACCTCGCCATGAGCGGGATTCGAACTCAAAACTGTAATGGTGATAGACACTGATTGCATAGGATGTTCTCGGAAAAAATATGGTGGTCATAATATATAGACAAAAAAGTTGACATGAGAGATGCTAAAAATAGATAACCAAACAGGCAATTTCAGAACAATTTGCAAAGTAGAAGAAAAATCCAACAATAAAAAAACGTGAAAAACGAACGATTGGAAACATACGGAGTATTTTATTTCAGGACTAATGTACTACCATTAATAGCTTAGTGATGAGAAGATTTATAATCAACATTACAAAAATATCAAATACATAGTTCATATGTTTCTGGAAATAACTCGTAGCCCTTTGATTTAAAAAAAAAATGTCCAGATAGGTTACTGATTTATTTAAGATAAAACCATATAAAATATTTAGTTATCGATGCAGATAAAACTTTTACCACATGATATTTATGTTCGTGAATACGTCACTAGTGAAATACAACTTAAGACGACCAGCTGGAACATCTCTGTTTTAAATGCTCGTACTGATCTTTAGAAACTAATTACTAGTAAGTAATACGTTACCTTGTAGGTAAAACAACAGATAGAAACTAAAGACTGATAACGTTATCATGGAGATAAGTTAGGAATTTGGACCCAGTAACTGATGAATACGTTACATTAAAACACTAAGTCGAAATTAACCACTGCTTAATACATTACATATATGTGCTTAACAATGAAGCACTAATGAGAAACTAACAACAGATTAATGCGTTACCTTGTAGATAAGGCACTAATAAAAAATTAAGAACTGAATAATACGTTACCTTGGAGATAAGGCATTAATGAGAGACTACCAACTGATCAATACGCTACCTTGGAGATAAAGCACTAATGAGAGACTACCAACTGATTAATACGTTACCTTGGAGATAAAGCACTAATGAGAGACTACCAACTGATCAATACGTTACCTTGGAGATAAGGAACTAACGAAAAACTAACAACTGATTAATACGTTACCTTGTAGATAAAGCACTAATGAGAGACTAACAACTGATTAATACGTTACCTTGGAGATAAAGCACTAATGAGAGACTAACAACTGATTAATACGCTACCTTGTAGATAAGGCACTAATGAGAGACTAACAACTGATTAATACGTTACCTTGTAGATAAGGCACTAATGAGAGACTAACAACTGATTAATACGCTACCTTGTAGATAAAGCACTAATGAGAGACTAACAACTGATTAATACGTTACCTTGTAGATAAGGCACTAATGAGAGACTAACAACTGATTAATACGTTACCTTGGAGATAAGGAACTAATGAGAAACTAACAACTGATTAATACGTTACCTTGGAGATAAAGCACTAATGAGAGACTAACAACTGATTAATACGTTACCTTGTAGATAAGGAACTAATGAGAAACTAACAGCTGATTAATACGCTACCTTGGAGATAAGGCACTAATTTACATAGAGCATCACCATATATCCATAATCTGTATACTTTCTCTGCCACTGTCATAGGAACACAAATAAAGGCCACTGAAACAAAACGTTTATATTGTTACATATACGATATCACCCCATATATAAAAAATGATATACACATTATTATTCTCACACTGATAGATAATTAAACATTGACAATTCATAGCAATTTTGAATATAATATAATAAACAACAAGGATTGAGTTCGATGTTTATAGAGTAATAACCTTTAATAATATTCACACTTAGTTATCCAAGTGTCTGTATCATGTCATGAAAGTGAGCGGTCATGTATACTTAGTGTTTGTATCATTTCAGGAAAGTGAGCGGTCATGTATACTTAATGTCTGTATCATGTCAAGAAAGTGAGCGGTTATGTATACTTAGTGTCTGTATCATGTCAGGAAAGTGAGCGGTCATGTATACTTAGTGTCTGTATCATGTGAGGAAAGTGAGTGGTCATGTATACTTAGTGTCTGTATCATGTGAGGAAAGTGAGCGGTCGTGTATACTTAGCGTTGTATTATGCCATGAAAGTGAACCGTCATGTATACTTAGTGTCTGTATCATGTGAGGAAAGTGAGCGATCATGTATACTTAGTATCTGTATCATGTCAGGAAAGTAAGCGGTCATGTATACGTAGTGTCTGTATCATGTCAGGAAAGTGAGCGGTCGTGCATACTTAGTGTTGTATCATGCCATGAAAGTGAGCGGTCGTGCATACTTAGTGTTGTATCATGCCATGAAAGTGAGCGGTCATGTATACTTAGTGTCTGTATCATGTGAGGAAAGTGAGCGGTCATGTATACTTAGTGTCTGTATTATGCCAGGAAAGTAAGCGGTCGTGTATGCTTCGTGTTGTATCATGTCAGGAAAGTGAGCGGTCATGTATACTTCGTGTTGTATCATGTGAGGAAAGTGAGCGGTCATGTATACTTAGTGTCTGTATCATGTCAGGAAAATGAGCTGTCATGTATACTTAGTGTCTGTATCATGTCAGGAAAGTGAGCGGTCGTGTATACTTAGTGTTGTATCATGTCATGAACGTGAGCGGTCATGTATACTTAGTGTCTGTATCATGTGAGGAAAGTGAGCGGTCATTTATACTTAGTGTCTGTATCATGTCAGGAAAGTGAGCGGTCATGTATTCTTAGTGTCTGTATTATGTCAGGAAAGTGAGCTGTCGTGTATGCTTAGTGTTGTATCATGTGAGGAAAGTGAGCGGTCATGTATACTTCGTGTTGTATCATGTGAGGAAAGTGAGCGGTCATGTATACTTAGTGTCTGTATCATGTGAGGAAAGTGAGTGGTCATGTATACTTAGTGTCTGTATCATGTGAGGAAAGTGAGGGGTCATGTATACTTAGTGTCTGTATCATGTCAGGAAAGTGCGCGGTCATGTATACGTAGTGTCTGTATCATGTGAGGAAAGTGAGCGGTCATGTATACTTAGTGTATGTATCATGTCAGGAAAGTGAGCGGTCATGTATACTTAGTGTCTGTATCATGTCAGGAAAGTGAGCGGTCATGTATACTTAGTGTTGTATCAAGTCAGGAAAGTGAGCGGTCATGTATACTTAGTGTCTGTATCATGTGAGGAAAGTGAGCGGTCATGTATATTTAGTGTCTGTATAATGTCAGGAAAGTGAGCGGTCGTGTATACTTAGCGTTGTATTATGCCATGAAAGTGAACCGTCATGTATACTTAGTGTCTGTATCATGTGAGGAAAGTGAGCGGTCATGTATACTTAGTATCTGTATCATGTCAGGAAAGTAAGCGGTCATGTATACGTAGTGTCTGTATCATGTCAGGAAAGTGAGCGGTGATTTATACTTCGTGTTGTATCATGTCAGGAAAGTGAGCGGTCATGTATACTTAGTGTCTGTATCATGTCAGGAAAGTGAGCGGTCATGTATACTT
>MJUT01061659.1:27577-44561 GCA_002080005.1 Gigantidas platifrons
CGGTTTAGAATGGATAGCATAGTGGTTACGTATTAATTTTACCACGGTTTAGAATGGATAGCATAGTGGTTACGGATTAATTTTAGCATGTCTACGAATTGATTTTATCATTTATCCGGATGCGTTTTATCGTTATTCAGGATGGATTTTAGCATGATTTCCTATGAATATTTAGCCTGGCTTCTGGTGGATATTAATATGTTTAATAGTAACTTTTTCGGTTGATTTTATATGCATTTTACTATGGAAACGAATTGACTAAAACTATGGTTACGAATGCATTATGGTTTCGGGTAGATTGTCCCATGCGAATGGGTTATATGATTATTTCGGATATATTTTACCAGATTTACGGACCGATTTTACCATGCTTACGCATAGACTGCATTTACAGTTCACTTACATCCAATTTGTTTTGCGCTAACAAGGTTAACGAATATCGCAAGTGGGGAGCAAACATACTTTGAATTGTGAGTAAAGTATATTCATGATAGTGCATGCAACGAAGGGCTAAGAAATACACAATTTTACTCTACAGAACTTGAATTAAAATATTTTAATCAGCAATAAAATATTGATCGAAAATCCCCGGATTAGTTATGACGTAAAATAAATGGAAAGTAACGTACAAATCAATAAACTTACTTGATTTTCAAATAATATAGAAAAAAATGTTAATATAGTGTTTAAGGATTGGTACGTATTACTTATGACAAGTATGTTTTATGTTTTATTTCTAAGGATCTTGTAGGTATATACGTTTAATAATAAAATGTGTTCACACCACGATATAGCTGAAATATTGCTAAAGTTGGCGTAAAACATCAATCAATCAATCAATCAATCAATCAATCAATCAATCAATCAATCAATCAATCAGTTTAATATGGCTACGCCAGTCTGATTGGACAATCAGTAATACAATAAACGTGACATGAAAAAAAATAACATATAATAACATAAATCTTCAAATGTTTAATCTATTTATTTGTGCCTATTACTTTGATATCAAAAGAATCCATGTTAAGACAATTTTAATGCAAACTGCACAAATACACAAATTAGCAAATTACCAGTGTCATACATTAGATCAAATATAACAACCCTTCGCAGGATTTTGTCTTGCTCATTACATAATAATTGCTACTGTTTTTTGGTATATCTTTGTGCATGTGCTTTTATTTATCAAGATTGCCGTCTTAATAAATAAAAAGGATCAGACATGGACGCTTTACTTTCACTTTCATGATCTATGAAAAGGGCAGATGTTGATGATTGCCTCAATATATGTAGGCGATACTGTGCATAATTCACGATGATGTAACCATTTTGTTGGGGTTTTTTTTTTAAAGCAAACATCGTTTGCAAATTGTTTTTAGGATTGCACCATCGCTCTTATTAAAATCATATTCTACAGCGTAACGCTTTAAAAGGTTATTGTTAATGGCTACCCCCTGCTGCAAATAATTCACAAATAAAGTAAATGTAACGAAGCATATGACTTCTAGCAGTATTAATAGAAATTCACGTGACGAATTATTTCCGATTGAATTTTATAGGAGAACATCACGTAAAGACCATAGCTAAGGGATTTGTTGTACAGTCTGATAACACGGAATTATGTTTTAATTTACATTATTAGTGTATATTTTACAGACCATAATAATTCATCATATGGTATAAGTACAGTGTTAGAGCAAATGGGACCGGCATATCCTCGGATTAAATATAATTTTATGGAAGATAAAATCGTTCTACATGTTTTACTAGAATGTTTCACGACAAGCATATATATGGTATGGTAAAATGTCTAGAGGGTACACACATACTTAGTAAACACAGAAGGTATCTGCATATAGGTAGTACACGTTGAAAGATGTGTGAATGGTACACAATACGTAGTACACACATTTCTAGTACAAAGGTCCTCGAAACCGTGCATGCCTATTACCATATAACATATATCCTTACTGCAGTTAGATCAAACCATTTGAGAACGAGTTATTGCCCATTTTTGATAGAATATACTTCATGTTTGCCTGCATGCTTTAATCATATCAGGATTTCAATATAATTGTTGCAGTTTTCATCGAACCTTCTTTACACGACAGGTACCACTAGTGGAACAGGAAATGCTTACCGTTTCAGTGCACATGAGTTCAACTCTCGGTTTTTAGTGTTCTGGGTTTTGTTTTGTTGAACATCAGGAATTGTTAAAGTCTTATCATTGTCCTTTTTGACTAGGGAGCGGACATTTGTTGTGTGTCCAAAATGTCCATGGATTACATTTTGTTTTCCTCCTACAACATCTGTTTATCATATCTAATGCTTCAAAATTGCACTATTACAAATGATATCGGTGATACATATTACTTCCTGATCATTAATTCCTTATTACGACAATAATATTGCTGTGTCGTATTATTAAGACTATTATATTTCCATAAAACGGCAATAAAATACAACCATTTGTAGGATTCATCAACAGTTTTTGTCATAGAATTGTTATGTGAACATATATAAAATTTGTTATTATTCTCATGACAAATTGAAAGTTTGTTTTTGCAAACAGAAAGATATTTTAGAATGTCTGGCATTTTGGGTACCGCTTCTTCTTTCTATTTTATTACAGATGTAGCAGAAAATATTACTGGTTTTGGTAGACTATTTGTTGATGACGCATTTATTGGTAATACAAGACAATGAATCAAATTTACATACTTGAGTACTGTAAAGAAAGTTCAATCCCAACAAAACAGATATTATGATTTTCAAATATTTTGGTTTGAGCGTACTTGATGAAGATTATTCCAGAACGCGTTATGAGCACTAAATTTGATATCTAAGTTTTTATTTCATAACTAGGCATTTAGAAAATAATTTAATATTTGACTTTAACGATATTTCACTATATAGCTTCTGTACAAATACATAAACATCTGAGAGTTATTGTAAGTGGACACAGCATGGATGTCCTGGTTGAGACATAAACATCTGAGAGTTATTGTAAGTGGACACAGCATGGATGTCCTGGTTGAGACATAAACATCTGAGAGTTATTGTAAGTGGACACAGCATGGATGTCCTGGTTGAAAACACATTACCGACAAGCTTCTTATTAAAGAAACTAAAATACAGATTATCTTGGAAAAATATACAATGTATATCAAAATATCATTTAACCTATGTTGGTAAATTTGCTGAAGTTGTGATATGTATTGTGAATGGATTATCTATATAAGCTTGTTTTGAATAGATTTACAAGAAACATTGCGGATAATATAGAACAAGAAGGGATGCTAAGATGCGAATTTCTTGAATAAGATTATTAGTAAGGACGCGTCTGATTTGTTGCGTGACTTAGTTCCACTTTTAGGTACAGTAAACATTAAGTATAATTTACGAAAATAACAATATGCATGCACCTTTAAACGGTTGTCCATTGATCCATATTTTTGCTTTTATGTACTATTTAAGCATGGAATTATGTGAATCGCACTATTAGCGAATTTCTTACGTATTCCTTTATTAAGTTTCAGATGTTTTACGATGAGGAGAAATCCCCAATAAGTGACGGCTATCTCAGTCTATTACATGATCTTGCATGCATACACTAGAATGTACAATAAGTACACCCTTTACTGATTTAGATTTATGCCATACAAATTCAATTGCTAATGCTAATTGTCTATATGGAGACGTTTAATGTAAATGTAGAGCATGTTGTGCTGCATCATATTGGTGGTAAGTCATATTACTATAGTAGATGATTTAAATAAGTTGCTGTCTATTTTTACTTAGAAAAAAACACGCAAATAAATGATATTTTGATGTTTTCAAAGTAAGTACTTTCATGTTGGAACACATTTATTTTGTTTCTTTGCTTTAAGAAAACAGCTTAGTCTCGAAATGTTTTATATTGGATGGTCTAATACAAATATGATATCATGAATAACATTGACAATATTTGTAGCACTTCATCTCAATTTTCAGTGGAGTCGTGTTGCTTCATGTTTCGTTTTCTGTGTATTATTTTGTCGACAACTGTTTATCTTTTTGTTTTTATTTGTTCACGGCTTCTGATAACCTCTTTGATATCTTCAAACAATTTCTTGGAACAAATAAATTTATGTTGATGCCAAGCCTAATCTAATTTACAACACGCTGAATTTTTGTTAAGATGAAAGTCGTCATTTTGAAAATTAGAGGTTAAGTATGTACTTATATCTACATAAGTATGTATCATTATAAGATACGTCATTGTGAGGATTTTAAAGAGTTATTTCAGGTATTCCTGAGTACCTTATTTGTTTTCAATACATCTTAATGACAAACGCCGGGAAAACATTGGCAAATGTTACCTCAACAAAATATTAATATAAAAAACGGCTTACTCTGCCTACTTAAATATTTCTTGAGTTTTGTCTTGTTATTTTCATTATATTTTCACCAGTACTGATATATTATGTTTATCTAGAAAAATGACAAGCGAAACCTACAAAAACAGTTTGTCACCCTGCAAACGTACACGCCTTCATTTATATGGTATAATCTATCTATAGTTAGATCATATGTACTACCAGTTTAAATGATGTTTACATCAGTCTTGTTGTACAGTTAGAGATTTCTTTTAATACATACGTATCTACATTACCATACAAAAATTAATTACGTTTGTACGAATTTGTTGATATGATTAAATTTATATTTGGAAAAAGTAAAAATCTTATGTAGTATTCTATTTTTGCCATGATAACATAATAAGTCAAACATTAAATAGTACATAATTGACAGATTAATTGAATGAGTTTATTACTATCTAGTTTTCGTGATGACATTCCTATAATTAGAGTTAAAGTCGTTATTCAATATTCAAAAGATTAATCATACACATTTAGTAACCAAAGGTTGGGCTTAAACGACTTAATACCAACTTCAGTTTTAAAATACTAATGAACAGAACTTATTTTATCTAAATTTTCTACAGGAAGAATTTAAAGTCAATCTTCAATTAGCACATTAGCCTACATTAAATGATTTACTGAAAGACTTTGATCAATCTTTTTTTTTTCAGTTACTAATAATTAATTAGTTTTATAAATACACCGATCCTTCGTTGTAAGTATCATATAACTGCTTTCGAAATGCCAAACGTTCTTGCTTGGAAAGTAGAAGATCACGTAACGCCAAATGTCCTTGCCCTGTATGTATAATATCACTAATTAGAATCTCTGTTAATTAAGTCTCACACAAAAAAGCAACATAAGTATTGCGTATATTGCTAATGATCAACAACATTAATGTGTAAGAGGTAATGGGTGATCGATTCAGGGTCCATTTATTATCTACCTAAGAACTTATGGATAATATTCCTTATGATAGTGACACGACGAATATCATATGTAGAGCACATGACATTCATATGCAATGCTTTAATTTTATTATGAAATATTTGCTGGTATACCACGGGATGATATTTTCACAGATATGATTGTATCTGTTGGATGACATAGGCAAAGTATAAATTACAAAACATTGTACAAAAACACACAATATATAGACAAAACACTCTGTCAGGGACATATCTGTCACTATTGGAACAGACAGTAACTTTGGCTATCATGTTTAGGCCCTTTGGTTTTATTGCTCCTAAAACTTTAAATTGTTTGGATTTCCAATGTTTATATTTTGAGTGTATCTGATGAAGGTTGTTTCAGAAACACGTGCGCAATATATGTGCTATCTACGTTTGTATTGGATATTGAACCGATCGCACTTAGACCATATCGAACATTTCAATCGTGGCAGCACACTTTACAAATCTGCTCAGGATAACGTCATGCATTCCGTTTAAAGAAGTACATACATCACGACATGTTACTAAATTATTTATGCCCACTTTGAAAAAATACCTACAGGTGATAATAAAGAGTAGTTGGCAAAGAATTAAATTGGTTTTATGTAAAAAAAAATAAAAAAAACAATGATTACGTAAACACGCAAATTCAAGTTTATCTGTACTACTGAATGATCAAAACGTGTTTGGTGAAAAGCGTTAAGGTAGCGATAAGATATCAATAGAGGAAGCAGACAAAACATCATTATTATTACCAGCGAAACATAAAACGAAATGTTAAAAAATGAGAAAAGAAAAGAAAAAACAAGAAAGAAAAATAAAAAGACAATATGATCTCCTATAGAATACAGAGAGAAAGTAAATACCTTTTATTCTATGTAAAACCTACAATCATGTCTGACATTAAAAAAAGGAAAAGGAAAGAAACAAACAGAAGGAGAAAAAGACATGATGCTCTGCACAATACTGAAAGATAGTCGACTTCTTATATTACAAAATGCCGACAATCATGCCAGACAGGGTCACCACAATATAAAAAGCATAAGGTTTGACATTTTATCCTGCAAAGTACCGACAGTATGATCAGACATCTTATCCTACAAAGAACTGACAATAAGGTCAAATATTTTTTTCAACAAAAATATCGACAGAAAAAAACTTTTATCTTACAGAATTAGATAATTTATACATACTGACTGTAAGGTTAGACATTTAAATTCCGGAAAATACCGATAGTTGGGTCCGAACTTTTTTCTACAAAAATACCAACATCATGGCCTGTCATTCTAACATGATCATGATTATATTTATTACCCCATATTTGACCGAATATTTTTTAATATTTTGCTGGAATATTTTGTGGATACTGGATCTAATATGAAATAATGGTATAAGATAGCATAGTCTCTCTCGCTAGACTTTTTGTTAAACATATATCTCAGAATATGACGTAGTTGTTTGGCGTTGAAATATAAACGTGCCAGTGATTTTACAGAAATAAAATGCACATTTCAATAACTTGTATCTTACTATGTTAATGATGAAAAGTTGCTATGACGTTTTATAACTTACATTTCGGAAAAAGTGTTATTATTGTGAGGTCCAATTTGCTGAAAAGGTGAAGTCTAGCGGCATTTTATTAGTATTTGGTCCAATATAGTTTTTTATCCTAATTTGGGTATGAGGAATTCAAAAAAATATGTTGGCCATTCGTAAAATGTCATTTAGGGGTCGAAAATTGCAAATTAAGATGGCGCCCCTAAAATCGCGAATATTTTCGATCGATAATAATTCAGATTGGCTCAAATTTTCTTTTTTACATTGTAATCGGTATAAATCTACTGGTTTAGCATGAATAGGTTTAAATACAACATAATTGTAACTTTAATATATATAAACCTTGTTTACGCATGCGTAAATCACTATTTCGTGCGTTTTTGGCTGTAACTAAATCCTAGAATTAACACATTGCTCATGTTTACCATGATGACATTTACAGAGGTCTGTAAACCCGGTCCATTCAGGTGGTGATCGCCTATGCACTTCATGAAATTCATGGCAATATGTAAACCTCCCAATCTTGGGAACACTGAAATCTTATACCTTGGTACAGACCACTTCAAATCCATTAGTTTGAAATACAGAGCTTGGTCCACAGTAATAACTGTGTATTTTTGACCAAGCTTTCCTGATATGTGCATACATCGCTGAACGACTGTATTTAGAGTATCAAAATCACGCGCGTGTGCAGGGGCTTTAATCAATGGCATATACCCAACAGTTGTTAAATCAGGATCACACTTACCTAAAGTCTGGTTGGAAGCCGACCATGTTTGTGGACATTCCTTACCATTTCTGATTATTTGAAAAGCCATGTCTGTGGCTGCAGCAATTCTTGCATCTTCTGTTGTATTGAATGTTTCTATTTTCACATTTTCATTGCACAATGGAACCGATTTACCTTCTGGAACATTTGTTGGTACAATCATCAGGGGGAATTTGAAGAATTTCACCAGAAGAAGGCAGCAATTTATCTAATTGCAAACCATTTCCAATTCCACGTTTCCAAGCCGCCATTTGCGTTGCATGAAAAGTATTTTTTCCATCCAAAGTGGAGTCATTTATGTCAATATTGTCACCCATAAAATGAGTGAACACCTTATCCTTTAAATTATGTGGCACAAAACATCCGGTACTCACGTCCAGTGATTCTAGCGACTTCTCTGCCAGTCCAGTATATATCTTGAACATATCATGGTAATTCAATGTGAAACAGGTTTACCATCTGGTCATCTGGTGTAATGTTCAAGACAGGCCAATATGTTTTGGTTTCCATTTTCTACCCTCACTGACACCGTACACTATGTTTTGACAAACGCTGAGGAGTTTGGTTTGTTTTGTACTCTTTGAATCTTCAGGATTACCGTCTTGGTTCAAAATATCCTGACCACCATACACGAGATTCAGGAACGTAAATAAACTGTCGGGGACACAATTGATTGCATCATCTTAGCTAACACTGAGACCTGACATGACCGTCCATTTAGTGCAACATGAACAAGCTGTAGGAAGACATTGTCTTTTGGATCACAATTTCGCATAGTAAGCCCTTCATCTTCCTCCAACGGAGTTGCTCCTTGGTAATGAAGTTCTCCCAAAACATGTTGCGAGTATGCATGAGGAATCAACAGGGTTTCCCTTTAAAAAATCGACCGATGAAGTGGGCGTAAAAATTGATATTCGTCACTGAGTCTGTTTTGTAAGTATTCTTTAAATGACTGAGGGATATCTCCATTGGTCTGTGGTACTAGTGAGCAATATCTTTCCCAAACATCAGACAGTTGGAGTATTTGATTTTTAGAGGCAGCATATCCAAGTTCTTGAATTAAAAAAATAATTGCAAGATCTATTGTTTCACATTCCTTTTTCGTTTTCTGTGTATCATTTGAACGCATTGAGGCATTTGTTATGATATTTCCTTTCTGCAGCTATTCAATCGTTAACCCCTGCTAAACGTAAACGCATAGCGTTTTCCAATTTTGAATCTTGCAAGATCTTATTGCTGACAGAAAACGTTGAAATATTGAACAACTTATCTTTGTTGGAAGTCTGACAAAAAATGCATAGATTCCAATAGACTGGTTTTACAGATCTTCTACTCGAGTATTTGGACGTGACAGAGCCATCGAATCCGAACATGTAACTCCAAGTTCCTGCTTTGGCGATTCAATATGTGCCTTTTGCCCTTCAGTGCTGGCTTCAAAGGTTTTGATTTGTTTCTGATGAGTGAACTCAGAATAACATTTTCTATGGCAAAAGACTTCGTCTGATGTATGAAGCTTTTCTAGTCGATCAATAGCCTCATAAGATCGTACGTCTCTTATCTTTTGTCTTTGAGAGGCACGTTCTTTCAGGGTCTGAATTCCCCTTTGCTTTTTATGTTCTAGGGCATCTGTTTTATTTTCATGACAAATAACACACTTGTTAACATCGTATTGACCAGAAAAAGATCGTTTTCTAATATTTAAGCTTATATCCATTTTGAACTATCGATGGTTTAGCATGTGCTTAGAAACTGTCGACTAAAGCAAATATACAGAAAGCATCAATAATTTTTTCGAGTATTAGGTAATCTTGATCTTTATACTTTTTTTTATAAAATATTAGAATTAAGTAGCAATGCATGTCATTTGTCATTTCACTAGTTAACAGGGTTTTGGATCCAAATCATAGGGAAATGCACTAGAACGGGTTATACAATACAATACAATACAAATATTTTTATTGCCAATCAAAGGCGCCCTTTCAGGCAGTATAATCACATATATTTACAATAATTTCGAGATAAACAAAATAATAATAAAAAAAAATGAATATATATTTGTATATATTATCCTCAGGCTACAGATTGGTGATACAATAGATACTTGCCCATGCCACCGCCACCCCCTCCCCCCTAGAGGGGGGTGATACCATGTGATAGAGAATAAAATAGCTGATAGTGATACCTAAAATGTAGCTTTATTCAAACATTCCTACTCTCATAGGGTCCATTAATGAACAGTGCTGAATATGGTTTGTTCTCAAATGTTGTTTTTTTGGGTAGTCATTTTGTCCGCCATTTTGTGACGTTAAACGACATTTTTCGAATGGCCAACATAGATGTTTGGATTCAGCGACCCTGAAATAGGGTGAAAAGGTATGTTGGACTAAATACTAATAAAATGCTGCTAGACTCTTTAAACGACGACTTTTTAAAAAATCCGACCTGACTATAATGACGTTTCATCACTTGTGTTTGGCAATATTGTTAATGCTAAATGGTTGCAATGACGTTCAACGTAATTTGACTGTAAAATCAAAAACCACTAAAGTAGAGCAATGCAAATTTGCAAATTAGAACTACAACTAAAACTAGACACATTAGTATTTAGTCCATGTTATTTTGTGTGTCAAAGTAACTGCGAATATAGAAATTATGGTCATTATATATTTTATTCCAAAGCTAGGCTACTATGTTTGGACAAGTGTATACATAGTCTACCATAGCAGAGACCTGGTTGTATTGATAACAACACAATAGACACACTTGAGCCTGCATCGCTCATCTTATTGGATATATATTGTCAACATGAAATTGAATTACTAGTATGGTTGGGGTTTCATGTTCTACTTTTGAACATTTCTGCTAACAATGGCAATACGCATTCAGCAAAACCGCTGCCATACCAACTGAAATTCTAAAGAAATGCCTACTAACAGCATTTCCTCAAGTGTTTCGGAAAGATAACTAGTTCACTAAAATCTCTTAGAAATATATCATTGTAAGTCTATTATTATGAAAACATGACCATGGCTAATATTTTGTCTGCATATACATTTTCTATTATCTGTAAAATGTGTTTGGAAAAAATTTCAGGCACTCCTTATATGTCCCGTGTTCTCCATACTGACAGTTTACTAGTATATATATATATAAGATTTAAATGGATAATTCATCACAATGGGAAAATTGACCGGTTCCATTATTCTTGTATTATGAATTCTCAATGATGCGTATTAATACAAAATGTACTTTTAGTCCACAAAACATCAATACAAAATGCATTGTCATCGAGAATAGGTCTTTGTAAATATCGTGATATGGCTTTATCATTTTGTCTATTAATGTAATTAAGACTGTAGAGCTGCCTCACACCAATGGTGGTCTATACTCACGTTGAGTGTGAGATTTAGAATGGTAATGCCATGTGACATCTGCTCACCGTGGGTGTGCTAATCAGAATAGTAATGGCATATGACACCTGTTCACCATGGGTGTGATAATCAGAATGGTAATGATATCTGACATCTGCTCACCATGGGTGTGATAATGAGAATGACAATAAATGTAATGTGATTTATCCCTTTGAAATTAAAACGTTCATCATGTACGCTCGTATTCAAACGAATGGAAAGACAAGTAAATTAAAGGCTTTTGGAACAAGTCTATCAAAGGGTCCAAAGAGAATAGCCAACATCAACTTAGGTCACCCACTCCTACTGGAGGAGGACCGAGGTTTACATGACTTAGGTCACCCACTCCTACTGGAGGAGGACCGAGTTTTACATGACTTAGGTCACCCACTCCTACTGGAGGAGGACCGAGTTTTACATGACTTAGGTCACCCACTCCTACTGGAGGAGGACCGAGTTTTACATGACTTAGGTCACCCACTCCTACTGGAGGAGGACCGAGTTTTACATGTATGTTCTTTCATAGATAGTTACAATAAAAACGTATCTGATTTAGTGCACACGACGCGTGTCTGGAATAAACTTCATAAAGTTTGTAAAGCCAAATAATTCTAAAAGTTTTGGAAGCAAGTAACTCAAAGGACATAAACAGCATCGACAAAAATCAGCTAAGGTCACCTATGCCTAATGAAGGAGGACATTAGTTTCATTTACTGTTAGTTCTATAAGAATATATAACAGGAATCCAACGTTTCTTTCTACATTGTTATAATAATTGTATGTTTGATTCCCCATACAACTTACATTGAGGCCATGTACTAATTATATTTAAATTGATACACGGTTATCTAGAATGATAACAATTTACTTCATTGTTGGTCTGATTACAAGGAAACTTTGAAGATATTAGCACATTGTCTCATTCAAAGTCAGAGTAATGTAACTTCCCATCTTATTTCTGAAACAGTTCGTGTTAATTGTAATACAGAAGCCATTAGGTATCTGCTGATTAGATTGGTCTTAAAGTTCATATTATCTGTAATACAGAAGCCATTAGGTATCTGCTGATTAGATTGGTTTTAAAGTTCATATTATCTGTAGTACAGAAGCCATTAGGTATCTGCTGATTAGATTGGTTTTAAAGTTCATATTATCTGTAATACAGAAGCCATTAGGTATCTGCTGATTAGATTGGTTTTAAAGTTCATATTATCTGTAATACAGAAGCCATTAGGTATCTGCTGATTAGATTGGTTTTAAAGTTCATATTATCTGTAATACAGAAGCCATTAGGTATCTGCTGATTAGATTGGTTTTAAAGTTCATATTATCTGTAATACAGAAGCCATTAGGTATCTGCTGATTAGATTGGTTTTAACTCAACGTTCCTTATCTACTTACATAGCAGTTTACTTGTTAAACCACGCCAGAATAAATCACTACGTTACATAAACAAACTACAAACATCATGGAGACAAAATATCATTTTCTTAGATTATACAAATATCAAGGCGTAGATTGAAATGTTCTAACAAGCAAAGTGATTGCATGTTTACTTGAATTGATTGGTGGGGCTCTCAGGGGGAATGTTATTCTGGTGTTACTTTTTATATTAAGGAATTTCTAGTTGATTGGGCGATGTTGGTCCTATTGTGACTGTGAAAAATAAACATATGAATATCATCGTCAAGATACACCCCCTGTTATCAGACAATGTGCTCTTATTTTCACTGCGACATCTAAAGCAATCTGAAAATATATATCTAACACCATGTACTAAACGTGAAACAGAATACCGGCAAACTATGGTAATGAATTTTGTAACAGATCACTTTAGCGCTATGAAGATATGGTGATAATATATGTATATGTGACCAACATTACGATAATTCATACACATACTAGAATTTCCAAATCATAATTTATATGAATAGAATTCCTGGCTGGTTCTGACTTCACAGTTGCAAAGGACATATATGTAACGTTTCCATCATAGCATGTAACGTTTCCATCATAGCCCCTAGGAACGAACCATGAAATACAAAATATATGTATATACGGACAGGGAGGGGGGTTGTTTTAGTTTTTCTTGCTTTGGAATTAATGTTCATATCGTAATTCTGCATTATGGGTGGCATGAATAGTACAGGACACGTTGAACATATCGAAACACAATATTTATTTTTGTCCCTATCCAATTCGTCGTATTTTTCCATTTGTAGTCAAAGGTCGTGACCCGAGCTGTCCCATCCTCACGTCATTAATGTATAACTGCTAATAATTGTTAGATATGTTCTTGTCTTTAATTTACAAGACACATTTACAATTGGACGCTAAGAAGCTAACCCAAATAATCCAGTCGTTATATTACGCTCTCTCTGATCTCTACATTAATGCGATAGTGCCGGTAGAGGTCGCAGTGTTATTTGAGTGACTAAGAAGCCAGCTATTACCTAACTAATCTCATGGCTCGAATCTTTGTCTCTGTTTGGAACCTGTGATGTGTCAGTTTTTTTGGGGGGTTATTTTCTTTATATTGTAAAGATGTTATGTGTATCAGAATGTTTATCTTTACACTGTTCCTTCTAATCGTTGTTTTACTAATGTTGTTATGTATAGTTAAGTTGTGATGTTTGTGCTCTTCCTTCTTACTGGTATTTAACTTTATCATAAGCATATTCTGATCGACATTTCAACACAATTTGAATTCCGAGGCGTCTTTCAATCAAGTCAATCAATCAACTGTATACAATAAACATTACAACAGGACGTTTAATTACAAATACGTCAACAATTAGAAGATTTATTAAATAAAATATTGATTTGATAGAATTAAAGCAATTACGTTTTTTATTACAGCGGTCTGAGGATGACATAAACAGTAAAATATTATACATGTATCATTACAATTAATAAACTGTGCATATTTGCTCCAAATATAAATATATCCCACAAACCTAGACACTTCATTCAGTAACGTTTGTCGACCATGTAATACAGTTTTACTTGAATGGAATAATTGATTTCCAAAAACCTCCCGAGAGATAGCAAATTCTTTTGAATTAATTTCCACAGATAGGGTAGAATATAACTGGATGTACATGTCTAATGTGAAAACCCTAATCCGATAGATAACACAAGCTATCTGCATCTAAGTGTAAATAAAGGAAGTATATTTTCTATATTGTGATACACCTTATGTATACAAAGATTCGTGGCATATCGTTTCATTCATTAATCCTTAACATCGATAATTGCATTCAATCACAGTATGGTACTACATATAATGCTTTCTCTGTAAACATGATAATACTGTTTTAATTCATTTTATTGTCGCATTTCATAAATAATTTGTCAACATATACAATATACCCCTAGTTGGTTACAAGCACTTCTGCTTAGTGTTTTATGAAGGAACTGACCGTGTCTATTTAAACATAAAATGGTCTGACATATATGTCTATAATGTTTAAAACACACCATCGCTTACGATAGTGTTGAAATAATATCATGAATGTACCCCTTATGATACATCGACATCACTCTTAATAGTAGGATCATAGCAAACTGAAATGTAGACTTACTGTCAGGTATTAAGATGTTCATTATGTATATACATCAGAGTTTTATCTCAGAAAATATTATACTTTTAGTATATGTTTTCTTATCTTGTGTTAATTACCATTACTTTATGGGGGCCATCGTGGTCGTGATCGTGTGGTAGTTTGATTACAATTACTTGTTCAATCAGTACATAAGGGTAATAATAGAATTACCGAACACAGAGCAATCTTCCAAAGGGAAATTCAAAACTCATAAATCAATAAACAGACAAAATCAGTCAACAACCGGGACACTGGAAAACCGCAATGGCCCTGACTTGATACAGGCATTTCTAAAGAAATGGTGGATTGAATCAGATTTTACGGCGCCAACCTCTCGCTTCCATTACGGTTCAAATGTTCCGGTTGTCACTAAAACAGCATTTATAACAATACTGGAAAAAATAGGTAAAATAGTAGTCAAACAGTACTAAATTCAGTTAGGAGGGTATCTAATATATCTCGTGAACCATCACCAAAGTTTGTCAGTGATCTGCGACAAGTCGGTGGTGTTCACCGGAACTTTCGTTTCCTCCACCAATAAAACTGACCGCCACGATATAACTGAAATATTGTTTAAAGGGGCGTTAAACGCCATTATGATAGCACTGATTAAAACAGAGCAATCAGATTGTGATGTCTTTGACTGTACACTGACATTTCGTCTACATATAACCCACGATGTGGAATCATGTATTCAGATTATATGATGGTTTGGGTGGTAATCTAGCATTTGATGTTGAATTTTGAACCCCTATTAGGATTGTGATAATTGTTTCCCTAATGTATCTTCCGATAGCATTGGCAGATATCTAATATTTACAGCACTAAACATGTAATTGTCTTTAATAGAACTAATAGTTGACATATGACAACTTCATTGTCACGAGGATTAAATATATCATGTGTAAAGTTCAAGATTTGAAGTGTGCGTTATTCATAGCAATGTAACGTTGCTCGCCCAGCTATATGCGAGGGTTGGCATTTTACTTACATTGTACATGTGTAAAACACTTGCATCACCACATCAATGCACTAATAGAGGGTTTGGGTCCATACAACTAGCTTAGCTCCACCATTATTTTGTTTGTTGAAATGCTCGTACCAAGCCAGGAAAGTGCGCGGTCATGTATACAGTACAGTCAGAGACATAGCGTGAGAAATGACTGTGGTAGGCTTATCACTCATCTTACTGATTTAGATATATGTTTCGTTCTATTAAATAGATATTCAAAATTTCTTTTACATTTAGAGTGTTACTTACTATCACCCAAAAGGCATTTTAAAATAAGTAAATAGATTAAACAGACCAAAAGATATATCAGTATTACTAAGAAGAGTGATACGTCTATCAGAGTGATTTATTATGCCATGTCTCTGACTGTACTGTATATTTGTTGATTTTCCCTCAGTTTCTACTGGTTTCCGGTAAGCTTTTGGATCTGTTCCGACAGTCTGGTATTTTGTTTTTTCATATTTCACTTTTAACATCTGATGCTATACCTATATCAAACATCTATGGAATTTGTATTCAGATTTACGTGTATATTTTGTCCCCCAGACTTCCGATGTTATACCTATATCATGCTAATGGTTTGATTTTTGTCTGATAATTATCAAATGTTCTCTTTATCTGTTTTGTCAAGCTTAGCTGATCCGGAGTTTTATTTGTGCAGTCTATCATATAACCTTGATGGCATACCTCTATATAAGTCTTCGTTAATGATGTTATTTAAAAGTAATAGGAAAAAATACAAATCAATATTTTATCTATTAAATGTTAGTCTCTGAAACTGTATGCAGTCAGTTGGAATTAATCCTTCCTTTTGAATTAAACAAAATTGAGTCTTAATCCACAATAATGCAGTTACCTTCCTTTAATATGGTCAATTAACTTAATAAATAAAGTCATGAATGAGAGACTTTTAATAAATCACTAGATTTTTATATGAAAAAAAAACATCTATTAAAATATTCAGGTAGTTCTCAAACTGTGACACATTTGGTCTCATGTCACCAGTCTTAAATATGGCGTGTGCTTAACACACTGGTCGATAACTCTTCCGCCTCTGTTTTCTGGCCAAGTTTATGATGTATATATATTATAGATTCTATTTTCACACATTGTGTTATATATAATACAGACGATCAATCCTTGTATGAACTTATTCAATAGAATAATTATAAGTATAAACAACTTGCTGGTACCTAAATACATTTGTTTTTTGCAAAAAATATGAAAGATCCGAAAATTTAATTATAGGCCATGGGCTGAGATAGCCTACCGTGC
>MJUT01061660.1:14897-56526 GCA_002080005.1 Gigantidas platifrons
CCCACCAGCTATATAATCATACTCATCTCCACCAGCTATATAATCATACTCATCCCCACCAGCTATATAATCATACTCATCCCCACCAGCTATATAATCATACTCATCCCCACCAGCTATATAATCATACTCATCTCCACCAACTATATAATCATACTCATCCCCACCAGCTATATAATCATACTCATCCCCACCAGCTATATAATCATACTCATCCCCACAACCAAAAAAAAACAACCCATTATTCTGATATTCATATAATTGTGAAAGCAAAGAATAAAAATATATTCTTTTTCAACTTGACGTGTTGAATTTTCGGGGGAAAGATAACAGACACAGACGTTAATTTTGAAATTTGACAATCTATCTTTCATATATATCCACAAAATACCTTCAATTGACTTGTTTAATATTTCAATTTCAAAAATTTCAACTAAATGATTTTTTAATTAAAAACCCCACTCCTCCTGACCAGCGTTTTGCTTTTTTATGTAATTCTTGTCTATTGTTACCAAACCACTTGTATCCATCTATATTTAATACATCACAATTTTTCAAATGAGATTCAGCAATACCTATTATATCAAGATTTAAATATGAAACTGAATTATAACGTACAGTAAAATTGTGAGAAACAGTATTTTTATTCCATCCGTTTACGTTCCAGAAACCTATTTTCACCTAACGGCGGCTACGTTGATAATCTGAACTGTTGTACCTTTCATCGGTATTGTCTCTAGGTGATCGATGACTAGTTCGACTAGTTCTATCATTGTATCGACGACTTGGACGATTTGAACCGCTACTGTTCTGTCGTGACTGTCGGTTGTCATGGTATGTTTTGTTTCCCTTCAGATGATCGTGTTCTAGCAGAGAAGTCAACAATTCTACTTCCCCTGACAGATAAGTCTGAATTTACAGAATGTAATGTTTTGACAAGAATGCGAATGTTTTCGTTCTCAATTCTTTGTTGTAATGAAATATCAGGGTTTATAAAAACATCACTGTACTGTCTGCTAAACTGCAACTTCTTTTTAGCGGATAAGATTTCATCACGGTTAGCTTTAGTCTTGCATGTTATAATGACTACACCAAGTCTTCGTTTCCTTACGTTCAACAGTAAATGGTCCAATCCTTGACAGCTTCAGCCCTTCAGTAAATAACGCTTCCACCTTCAATTTTAGGTTTTCATTTCGTCCTTTGGGGAGATTACGTACTATTACGTTTTTAGATATATCTGGAGAAGTTAAATTTGATCTATTTTCTCGGACTGATTGAGAAATTTTATCAAGTTTATCTTCGACTAGTTTCAAATCTTGATTACTGTCTTTACACAGTGTATCTACCCTCTTTACGGATTTTAGTTACTTCACTGTTAACTCGTTTGTCTAGGATCTGGTTGAATTTGTGAGTTAATTCTCCATCTAGATTTTCCTCTAAACTGATGATCCTAGCATTTACATCACCAAACATGGAACGCATATCGACCGACAACTTACTAATCATTTATGTTATGAGTACGACTTCTGGAGACATATTAGATTCTACATGAACTTCCGCCTCAATTTCTATCTCATTTGACTCGAGAGTTACTGATTGATCATTCCTACTTTTGTCAGCTCCAGACGTTTTTGAGGAAATCCTTGTTTTTTTTAATTATCGGTACCTCTTCGTCGTAATCATTGGTCAAAAGTTTAGGGGAAACACTACCACTATCGTGCTTTCTCTTATTGTTGTTTTCAATAAAGCTACTCTCGAAATCATCGTCAGCATTATAGATAACATCATGTGCTAAAGATATAACATCACTTGTATTCAAACTTTTTGTAGCTGTGTTACATTTACCAATGACACTTTTCCTATTGTTACGTTTCATGTCTATACCGTTATGTTCACTCAACCGGTTAATTGATTGTTTATTACTGATTGATCCTCAACTTATATTAACTGACTAGCGGTTTATATAACCGACAGCTACAAAGTCCAAAGTCCAGCACATGTTTAGTTGTTGTGAACTGTCCACGATAAATAAACAAACTTACGCCTAGTAAGTTGTTTTCATATGTGTTGATTGTAGTTGTTTTGAACGTTGATACAAGTCTATCACCAATACGGCGTGTGTTCGCCCCGGCTTTGTAAATTATAAAAAGGGTGCATTCGACTCGCAGCCGCAAGTGATCAAGTTTACCAGTTGCTTGCCCATGTTCGGTGGTGCTTTCCGGGTACTCCGGCTTCTTCCACCACTAAAACTGGTCGCCATGATATAGCTGAAATATTGCTGAAAGTGGCGTTAAGCACAATAAATCAAATCTTTAAATCATTAATATTGATAACATTGATAAGTAGAATGATCATGATGAAAAAAAAGGGAAAAAGCAATTGCAGGTTAAATTGAAACAAAATATTTCTAACAATTACAAAGACGAAGCTGTGACATACTATCCTCACGGTCTACAACCCACTATGTATAGTTCATGTGCAGTCTGGTCAATTCCGTTCCACATTTATGTTCAATCAAATCTTTTTGTTCTGGCAATGTACTTTCACACATTTTCAAATACCAATCTGTTTTCATTTTCCTTTTTTAAGTTGTTGCCAATATGAAAGACTGTACATCGATAATACCTAATGTTTGTATGGTTTCGTTCCTAATAAATATATAATTTGGCCCGTGCAGCAAGCAATGAGCAGTAGTTTCTATTTTGCCACATGTACACAGACCTGAAGCAATAATTTTTTTTTTGAAAGAGCTGATCTTTTTGGGAGATTTTTTGAGTCTATTATTAAAAAAGTTACCCATTAGGTCTCTATGTTAATTATATTTTCTGAAGTGTAAAAATCTGCATGGAGATAAAGAACTTATCTTAGTTTCACTACCAATGAAATCCATAAATTTATTATTCTTATCTCTATATTTAAACGTTCGCATGAACTACATACCCTTTCGGAGCACATGAGCTAAGATCCCGTTTTTAGTTGGGTTCGAGTTGCTAGATCGTTAGTATTTTATGTACTGTGTTGTAGATCGTTGTTTGTCCTTTTGGTCATTGTGTCGTCTGTCATTCTTCGATTTACGACTTCTGATTACGCCCTTGATGCTTCAAAATTCTTAATGATACATAATCCAATTTAGCACAAATATGCTGTGGAATACCACAATTATATATCATGGGACCCTTTCTTTTTCTTTGTTGTCAACGAAATTTTCATCAGCCTAATCTCAGACTGTAAACGTCTGCTATATGCAGATGACAGTATTATTCATCTTTTCCCATAAAAAATCCGACATTTATCTCTAAAAAAACTCGGTAAAGAACTGGAATCATACAGTGAGTTGCTTATCGATAACAATCTTTATTATATAGATAGGTGTGAATTATGGAGATTCATCCGTGAAATAAATTCTGGTATTTCACATGTGAAAATATCAGTTTTTTCCCGCCGAAACTACTTTTAGACAACTATAAGTGTGGTGGTTACGTCCCTTGTTGTGTTACGGTGGATACACACATGATTGTAAACTGAAACAATTAAACAAATGCAAATAAAGTTGTAGTACTTTTATAAATTATTTTAATTGAATCATTTTATTTATACATTAAAATCAAACACTTGTTTATTCTAAATCGAATCATTTCACTGGCATAACATAACAAATTTAAATATAAACAAACAAACAACGGAAATGTTCAAAGTGCATTGTAGATTGTCAGTTTCCTTTCACCAACCCTTTTCAATGAAAAATCGTCTGCTTCAATCCTAAAATTAAAAAAACCAACAAAATGTTTGATTATTTTGACGCATATATGGCAGCTGTAGTCTCCCAATTTTTAGAAGAAAATGATTTTTACTTGGAAAATGTGGAAATGCCAGAATTTAATATTATAGATGTCCAAACAAATGTTCCAAATTCCAATGGCAATACAAATGAAAATGCATATCAAACTAAAGCCCAGCCGGGTAGATTTCAGAACGTTTCATTTGAGGACATTGATTCATTCCTTAGTTCGAATTCTGTTACACATGAAATACACACGACTCGGACACGTCGTGCCTGGTTCCACAGATAAATCGGACTGACATGAGTCACAATTGCAATGAATTTTTCCACAACTTCACAAATCCGCCCATATTAAAATAAAATTCAGAAAATCGTCCATCATTTAAATTTCCAACTATTTTCATCGAAGCGGTAACACTTGACTTGTTTGAATGTGCGGCCATATTGATTACACACTATCATTGCTCGTAGATTCATACGCGTGGAATAAAATATACAAATAAAATAAATTAATATAAAAGAAATTTTGGAAGTCTATATAATAAACAGTATAACTAATCGTAGATTTTGAATATGAAAATAAGACCACTCGTGATCGAATACGCATTAAGGATTAAACTCGTGGACGGAACAAGTTCCGCCTACTCGTTTAATCCTTATCGTACTTCGGTCACTCGGTCTTATTTTGATATTCAAAATCTACGATTAGATATATTATATTTCTCTACACATTGAGAAAACGTAATGCATTTTGTTTTACCGAAGAGAAAAATTAAAAACCATAACTGATTTTCAAATTAATTGCAACGGTCATTTATTAAAATCGCAAAGTAGTATTAAATATTCAGGCAATGATACAGAGCAACATTTGTCTTGTCAAAGAACAATCAACACCATTATTAAAAGTGAAATCTCGTTTGAGATTTATGTACACGTATAGAAAAGCAAATTGGGGGTATATCTGCTGAAACAAAACGAACTAAGTATGACACTCATACAAGGTTATTTTAATTAGTCTTGTTCCTGCTGATATGATGATATATGTATGAAGCTTTAAAAAAAAACAAGCTACAAGTGGTACAGAACAAAGCAGTTCGCTATATTAAATGTATTAGTCCAAGAACAAACAGAAAGCCAAAGGAACTATCTAGTCTAGGATTTTTAAATGTCGAAAAGAGAGTTAAACAACTTCGTCTTAATCATGCTCAAAATATCTTCAAGAATGTATGTCCATCTTGTTTAAAAAAATAATTTGATAGAATTTAATTAATATCACATATACACTACAAGATCAAGTCGTTTTAATTATGTAACGCATAAAATTAAAGGCATCGAATCAGAAACAGTTTAGTATCATGCAATTCAGGATAGGTATTTACTACCTGATGCGATCCTTGGTTGGTTATTATCAACATTTAAATACAGGACATGTAAATTTAAATCAGTATTTAAAATTTTATGTTTAATTATTATATTAATTAGACATTTTTAATAACTTGTTAAAATTGTTCAAATATTTTTAACCTAAATATATTTTAGATATCTATGTTAACAATTTGTATAGTTGATGGAGCGATAAACACAATTTCAGATGCACATATAATTATTTAGATANTACAAGTGTAACAAGAGGTCATTATATACCATATACAGAAAATATTCCTGAACCCTGCTAATCTGGGTCACGGGTCACGTGTCACTGTGAGTTGCATGTGTAGTCTATTTTTATCTTGGACAATAGTTTATAATTTTTAAATAATATATATACATTTCAAGACATGACAGAATGAACATACGATGAAAAATAATAAATCTGACAGTAAATATAAATATAAATATAAAGTTACAATATAATACACAGGAAGTTACATATAATCGACCCATTACCCTATTACATTTTGTATGTGTAGATTTGAAATTAGCATCAGCTAGTATAGCTAATAGCAATATCGAAAATACGCAGGCTCACTGAGTGATGAACTTCATTGGAAGAAGAAGAGTCAACCTCGTATTACAAAATATAATTAGTCAGACTCAAAGGTGATTTTAAGAGGTAGACAATATAGGTGAATTATTATAGATGTTATCGATAAGATGGAGGAGGAGAAGGATATGCCAGGTGTTTTACTGTTGGTGGACTTTGCAAAAGCTGTTGATACTATTGAGTTGATACTATTCATTGAAATTGCCTTTGAAGTTTATGGTTGTGGCCCAGTATTTCAAAAATGAATTGCAATCTATTACCGTGATATAAGCAGTGCTGTTTTGAACAATGGATACATGTCTGAGTTCTTCACTTTGGAGTGGGGGTGCTCCAAAGGGATCCTTTATCTCCTTATTTATTTATTTATTTATTTTGAATGTAGAACTTTTAAGCTCTGCTATAAAAATAATAAATGGCGTTATCAAAAATTACTCATAATTTTCACGCATATTAAATTTTTTTGTTGTGCGTTGAAAATGTCTTTGGAAGACTTTACTTTTTAGTTCAATATAAAGATGGAGAGGGAATAATATTTTAGACTTAAGTGAAAAGGGTTTGGATGTACTGGCATGTAAGTTAAATCCATTCTAGAATGTTGATTTTGTAATTGGATACTGATATTTGTGATAAAAATGATGTATTGAGTCAGTCCATATGGTTCAACCTATTCATAAAGAGAAATGGGAATATGCACTTTCATTGGCAACTATATTTTTAATTAGCTTTTTTTTTCATTAATAATTTATATACTTATAACGTTAATATTAATCTTGTATAATACTATGGTAGTATTAGAGCAATTCGATATAATTGGAAACACATTATTGTGGGTGAAACTATAGAACTTGAATATGAAATGAACGAGCAACACGAAGCCCGCCAAAATCTGCTTCACATGTAGCATCCATCAGTCTTTTTCCACTCTCCTACTTTTTCTGACATATTCACCCCAATAATATTGAAATCTGATCTTTAGGGTTTAATACTTACTATGATATTTGATTCAAAATTTATTGATTATTAAGAGAAAGTGTAAACAACAGATGTTTCATTAATATCAGATGATATTACATATTCGAAGATCTGTCGAAACGTTTTTATATTATACAATATAAAGATTGGTTGATAACAATTAAGACTAAATACTTACTCAACCAGTCTTTGCTTTTAGCTTAGCATGCCTAGCAGAGAAACAGCAAATGTCAATGTTATAGTCAGTTGTTTCACCTCACCAGGGTTCAACATATCATCTACTGCATTCAACGATGTTCGGTTCGTCTTTACCTCCAGTTGTTTATAAGATGGTTTGTGTTTTATTTACGCTACTTGTGTTTGTATTATGTATAGCAGGCTACCGAAATTGTGCTTATATAAAACATGTGCTCTCTGTTTTTAATTGCAGAATGCGTAAAGGAATTACGAGGAAACTAGCTGGTTTAACACTTACAGTAATAGGTATTTATATAGGACTTTCAATATTGAAACATGATGATAAACCAAACATGCCATTACTAAACAGGGAAGACAACGAACTACCGGTACTTATTTCTTATGACGATAAACAAGTATGCGTCCATCCAAAATTAGACCCTTTTGCAGGGGAATATGCAAAACATTTTCATTCTGTTGACCCGTTGAAATGTTCGGAAGAGGAAGATTGGTTATCTATATCCAATGGTACTATTTATATGGATCCAGGAATAAAGAAAAAACATGGAGGAATATCATGTAACATAACATTTTTTGATCGAATCGATGACTTTGGCAACAAAGATTTGAAAGAATTTTATTTTAGTGATGAAGCAAAACTACCGCTTCTAAGTGATTACTTTAAAGCTAATTGCACTGCCAAAGATGGCAGCCAGTATAACAATGTCCATGCAGGAATACGATATGTGCCTGAATATCACAAAAAGACAAGGACAGTAGGTTCTGGTTTAGGACTGGATGTTTTAATCTTAGGATTTGATTCTCTGTCACATATGACCTATAGAAGAAAGTTATCAAAGACTTATAAATATTTTACTGAAAATTTAAAAGGTATTGTTTTAAATGGATATAATATAGTAGGTGATGGTACTCCACAGGCTCTCATACCCATTTTCACTGGTAAAACGGAACTAGAATTGCCAAGAACACTGAAACGTCTCGCTAAGAAAGATTTTGTCGATGTATATCCGATGGTTTGGAAAGATTTTCGTAAGAAAGGATATGTCACTGCATGGGCTGAAGATTGTCCACACATTGGAACGTTTACATATAGAATGGTGGGGTTTAAAGACAGTCCTACCGATCACTATTTAAGACCGTTCTACGTAACGGCAGAACATGAGTATTACAAGAAGCAAAAACATTTATGTCTTGGCAGTAAAAAAAGATCTCAAGTTTTTATGAACTGGATTAAAGAGGCATATACAATGTACGATGATGCTTCGAAATTTGTCTTCGGTTTTCACAGTGAAGCCAGCCATCATGATAATAATATAGTTGAAACTGCGGACGAAGATCTGTACAACTTATTAAAATTTCTAAACGAAGGAAACTACCTCAGAAATACACTTGTTATTTTAATGAGTGATCATGGAGCCAGATTTAGTAGTTTAAGGTCGTCCTTACAAGGAAAACAAGAAGAACGACTTCCATTTTTCGGGTTTTCATTTCCAGAATGGTTTAAATCAAAATACAGCGAAGCTTTTCAAAATTTTAGATTAAATGCAGATAGATTGACTTGTCCGTTTGATTTGCATCCGACATTCCTGGATATCTTAGACTTTACTGAAACAGGAATCGGCAATATAAAAAACCGTGGTATAAGTTTATTTAAAGAAATTCCAAAATCAAGAAGTTGTGTTAGCGCCGGAATTGAAACACACTGGTGCGCATGCCTCAATTGGCAGACATTAGATATAAATAATGTGGAAGTTCGCACTGTTTCGGATTTTGCAGTTTCTCAAATTAACAATTTGATCAAACCTCACAGAAAGCTGTGTGAAAAATTATCACTGAAAAGCATTTTAAGGGCACAAAAATTATTACCAGAAAAAAATATGCTTGGATTTAAAAAGTCAATTGATGCTGATGGTTTTAAAGCAGATTTGTCAGATCATACCGCTATTATTAATGTAGTTTTCCAAATATGGATTTACACAAAACCCGGTGATGGGTTATTCGAAATTACTGTTAATCATAATTTGCAGAAAAATACATTCTTCTTAGATGAAAGTTCTATAAGTAGAGTAAATAAATATGGCGATGCGCCTAAATGTATCGAGAAGGAACACGAGGAGCTCCGAAAATATTGTTATTGTTACAAATGAGTAGAATTAAACAAATCGTTATGGGGATGAGGTGGCATTGTGCTAACTATTCAGTAGTTTAGCGAAATTTAGTCGATAGACCATGACAACTACAGACCAATCATGCTTAACATGGCTATCATTGTCTTATAACCTTAAGAGTATAAATTGCGGAAGGAATATTAATATGCAAATCCACTCGGAAATAGGAGTATGCAAAGTGATCAAATTCGTCTATGTATAATTATATACCTTTATAACTAGACAATAATATGAAGCATATACAGGGAAACATACCGTATATTGATATGGAATATACTTGATACGAGCTAAATTGTAAGATTCTGGCTATATTTACTGAATATAATGTCATGGCTTCAGGATAGAGTATGTTTTGTCTAGTTGTGGTTTTATGGTTTGATGGTTGTAAACGAACATAAACATTTCGTTAATACTATGACGTCGCGTAAGATGTTGGTGCCACTGAACGTAACGTCAAAATGCAGTGTTTACGGCAGATTTGTAACATCACGACGTTCAGTCCATCGTTCCAGAGATACATGTAGACAGTCGCCCCGAATTAACCATGCACTTTCGAAACATCTGACAATATTCACCACGTACAACCCCTCTCGAGCGGTGGCGGTGCGAAGGTGCTTCCGGTTTCATCCGGTGGCGGTTTTGAAGCGGAGAATACTATCAACTTTCTGGGTCAGTCGATATTATTTCATAACTTTTTAAGTTTTACATTATGAAACATTTCAGACGGAACTCTTAAATCATTTTGGCAACTGCTAAACGATTTCTCTTCAGAAAATAAGTCCTAGTTTTTCCAAACACTTCGTAGTAAAGTCGGATGACTACGTCAGTTTTGCGTGTCAGGTCACACAAGTTTAAGTTTTGAAAATGTGTCGGAATTTATTGTGTGAAAAGGGGGTCCTGTTTGAGGGTATTTGATAGTATCGTAAATCGATAAAAGCGTGCACGCTAGTCAGGTGTTTTGAATGTGCATAGTTAACCCCGAGGATGCTGTATTTGATAATTTGGTCAAATTGGAAAAATTATCAAACTTACATATCTAATATTTTCAAACGAAAACGACGGTCACGGTTATGACCATCACTGAATATTTAAATTTGTATCCTAAAACACGCATCCAAAAAAGTTTAATCAATGGCCATTCTCTTATCCTTTCCTCATCGACTTGAATTCATATATGTTACAGTCTGGAACTATGATGCCGGAATGTACATTTTTTTTCGAACGTAGCGCGCAAATGTGTGGTTTTTTTTTTGGTTTTTGTTGTTATTTTTTATTTTGTTTGTTTGTTTTTTTCTTTTTGTTTGTTTGTTTTTGTTTGTTTGTTTTGTTTGTTTGTTAGTTTGTTTGTTTGTTTTTTGTTTTATGTTTTCCCTGGCTGTCTTCCATTATGATAATGATGAAAATCCTGTATCCGATTATTCCTGGCCGTTTCCCCCTAAAATTCAGCATCATTTTTTAGGGAAAAAACATGCATCACCTTTCACGTTAAATGGGTGGTCCCTTTGATAATATTAAACGATGCTAATATTGCATATGATACATTTTATCAAGAAATTAACAAAGTTTTAAATTTTTTTCTAATATTTTCATGCAAATTTACAATCACAAAGAAAACCCGAATCACTGTCTTAGTTCGCTAAGATTAACACATTCTAAGATGTTACTATTTTCACTTTCCATCAATGATAGAGAATTGTTATTTATGCTGGAATCTTGGCAGATGTACAGAACGGATGCACTGGGAACAATTGCGGGTGGATGTTTTATCAGTTTATACTGTAAAATGCTGTTTTCCTTTTTGGTAAAGTATAGCCCTCTTATGACGGACGCGTTTGAAGGGAACGACGCACCCCATTTATCCGTTTCTTTTCTTTGCAATGTTTGAACACCGGAAGTGGCCTTTAACAGNTATTTGATACTTTCATATTTCGTAACCACCCAAGCACTCTTCAGCCACATTTATTTGATACTTTCACATTTCGTAACCACCCACACACTCTTCAGCCACATTTATTTGATACTTTCATATTTCGTAACCACCCAAACACTCTTAAGCTCTGGAACATAAAATCAGATTGATTCGTTTTGATTAGTTTTGTTGTGTAAATGAAAATCAAAACAATTGTTAACACTCTCATTTTCACTTTTTTTAAGGCAATAATTGCAATAAATCAAACTCCATACTACTCCTTTTTAGCGTGTACCGGAAGTTCAAACTGTTTTGCACAAGTAACAATTCTGTTGCAATATAAACTTTTTCATGCGGAGCAATTCATCAACTGATGGTGTCTCCAACGTTTTCCCTCAAGTTTGTCCCCAATATGTAACTATCTATGATGTTACGTATAGTATGCCAAGTACATTACAATTTTTCTCTATTTTCAAAGTAGACAAACAGCGGTAGCAAAATCTGTATCTGCATCCGTAAAATCAAATGAATCTTCAATTAATATTTAATTAGGACCACGTTTTTGTGATATGTAACTAGGTTTTAGTGGTGATAGAAGATATATCTTGATGGTTTCAGTTTCTTTCATTATGTGTCTGATTATTGTTGGTTGTTGATCTTTTCTCGGATTTTTAACATGTTGTTTCACTCTTTCTGCTACCTCAGTATTTGACCTGCTTGATACTGTTTTTGCTAAAGTATTCCTCTCCTTTTTATTTCTATTTCACTTTTGATTTGATTCCACTTTTACAGCCAAGATGGACGGTGCTTTAACATCATGATAATCTTCAGCAACAACAAACATGAATAAATAACAGGACTATCATGTACTTCCATTACCTCTTCCTTACCATTAGTGTGATTATTATCATTGGCCTCGTCAGCTAAACACTCTGGTTCAACGTTGGTGGTTTTGTTAACATCCTCCGTCGGTATGAATACATCTGATGGTTTCAGTTCATCTCGGGTGATGACATGAAATGACCATGAAGGTATATTCCATATTCTCTAAATGCATCCTGTAGGTTTTTTGGATATAGAGCTTTCTGATATTCCTTGTAAGCTAGCTCACATACATTGTATCTTGTAAAGACCAAAGAGTTCTGACGGGTGGTTTTGTTACATTCATGATCATATATGCGTTACAGTGGTCCATCAGATCCAATATCAAGTGCCTGCAAATTATGTGGGGTTATCTGATAAGATGTGAATAATCACATTACATTCCTGGGTTCATTCTATTATATATATTGCAACATGTGACTAGAGTCCATCAAGGGGTAAGGTAAGATGTATCTTGTCATTATTTCTGCCAGGTACATATTTCACAAACAATTATCTCTTGAGTACTGTTGAAATGCCTTGGTGTTGGACCACCCAGAATGTCACATTGTTGAAAATGGCGTTAAACACCAAAAATCAAATCAAATCAATCTGTAGAGCCACAATTGTGCAGACCAACTATTGGGTTGCATGCCATACCGGTAGACATGCAATTAAAGCTTGCCCTGAGATATTACCTTGCACCAGGGAGTCCGATGAGAGTTATCGGTGATACAATGGGATATCATATTTCAAGTGTCTCGAGAGCAGTAAGAGATGTCTATAATGCTCTGTGTGATATATATGGACAAACTATCACCTGGCCCTCTACAGATTTTCAGAGGAACAGAATTAAAACAGGGTTTTATGACATTGTCCATTTTCCTGGCGTTGTAGGGGCAATTGATTGCACACATGATAGAAATACAGGCACCACCCTTAGACTACGAATACGTCTTTGTTAATAGGAAGGGGTACTATTCTAAAAATGTACAGGGTGTGTTTGATCACACATGTAATTTGTAATCTTAAGTTATTTAACCCCCTTTTCCGTTCGATACCTATTCCATGAAATATATAGGTCTTCAAATATAATTAACAGGACTGTTAACGTATGAGATAACTGACAACCAACTCCACTTTTTGTGTTCCTGTGGTTTAAATAATATGATGTTATTTTAGGATTCCACTTTTATTAGAAAATACATTGTAAATTGGATTTTAAAACAAATTAAAATGTAAATCACCAGAAAATGAAAACTAGCCGAAACAAGATTATGCCTAGAAATTGCCACGCCTTCTGGTTAAAAAATAATCAAAATCCGTTTAAAAACGCCTTCAATTTTTTTTCTTTGAAACCATGTACCCTATATAGACGGACCGACAGTAATAAATATCTGAACATAATAGTTCTTGTTAACTATGCACTTTTTTTATTGGTCTAAATATAATGCTAAGAAATGGCAAGCCGCAGCTACATATAGACTTCAAAAACCAACAAAGAGGGATTAACAAATATCCTTAAAGTAGTGAATCTGTATCCCGTATTTGCAAATTTTGAACGGGTGTATATAGTTGGCTAGAAAGGGATGCAACATGCATTCATTATTTTGTTTTATAAAAGTACCTGTGTTTTTTTAATAATGAAGAATGAAAATTGATGGTATATCCATGACTGACATATTAATTTCTTGGAAAGTATAGAGAAAATGTAAAAGACTATCCCTTTCCTATTCTGATATGTCTTGAGTGCATCTGTGTGAAGTTCTATGATTTTTTGTGTCACTTCACTTGGCGCTGGCAAAGCTGGACCTTCTACTGACCGATTGAGGCTCTTACTGTTTACTTCAGCCTCCAACTTAGAACTGTAGAACAGACTTTTCTCCACTTTTCCTTGATTTGCTCTACTGATCTTTTTTTGTCCACCCGCCCTTGCATTCACAGAGTCTGTGATCTCTTTCCACACTTTTGCCTTCTCTGCATTTGTTATAACATTCGTTTGTTTTGACCTAATTATGGTTATGTTTTCTCCACAAGCTCACATAAGCAAACCAAGTCAGCCTAGGAGAAATTTTCACCTACCCGTCTTTTTTTGTTTTTTTGTTGAGCAAACGACTTCTGACATTTTTCTACAAAGAATACTATGGAATTATGGGATACTATCCATTGGTTAAGCTACTTAACCACTGGTTAGTTAACCACAGCACTATCCAATGGTTGAGCAACGTAAACTTGTCCACCGGATACGGTACCACTGGTTAGCAATTTTATCCATTGGTTAGCCTAACCAATGGATAAAATTAACCAGTGTTTTGAGCAACCCAGTCCAGGATATATCATAGACCGCACTCAAATCATTTGCTCTAACAACAGAAAAATCACTACATAAATTCAAATACTCACTAACATTGCTAACACTAATAAGTATAAAACAATTAAGAGTAATCAGGAAACCAATGCGAATTACACATAAAATCGACTACATCTCTGTGACCTATATCATCAGTACTTACTATATTAATATAATTACTTTCTTCCCCACACTATCACCACTATAAAAGTTGTGAGTTCGAATCTCACTCAGGAGAGGTGTACTCGATACAACATTATGTGATAAAGTTTGTCAGTGACTTGCGACAGGTCGGTGGTTTTCACTCATGCAGCACCCAGGTTTCCTCCACCAGTAAAACTGACTGCTCCACGATATAGCTGAAATATTGTTGAAATTGGCTTTATACACTGGTGTACCGTAGCTCTAATTCCCAACTCTTCTACTCCATATACACGTTTAAAGTCTCCGCAAATCAAATATGGGCCAATATTTCGTAGTAGTTGTGTACTCAAACCGGACCTTGGTTCAAGACTCGAAAAGACATTCACAGGGTCCCGGGTGGCTCAATGAGTTAGGTCGCTGGATCTAACAACTCATACAAGCCTATCACCAATACGGCGTGGGTTCCCGCCCGGCTTTGAAAATTACAAAAAAGGGTGCACTCGACTTGCAAGTGATAAAGTTTACCAGTTGCTTTCCCATGGTTGGTGGTTCTCTCCGGGTAGACCGAATAATCTGTCTCTTGTGTGTCTATATTTATTTTTATTATTTGGACATTTTCTTTTCTTTTCTTTTTTTACACACACAGACAGAAAGCACTACGATATAAAACTAAAAGCTGGAAATTCTGGGATTTCTCGAGTTTTGTGTAATGCAAACAACTACCGGTCTATTCATGAAGGATAATTCTTCAACTCTAGCCCTGCACTGGGCTTAAAATATCACTTGAGACTCCCCTATATCCATTTTATTATCTATTCATTCATTCACGATATAAATTAATAGCATCCATTTTATAAATATTTCAACCAATCAGATTGACTCTCCATGATACTTTAGTGGTATGCCAGACAAAATATATTTAAAAGAAAATAACCTCAGTGCCATCTTCTTAAAAATGAAAATATGATATTTTACAATTAGTGCTATTTTTATTTCGTACATGTTGTTATGGTTCTTTTTATTGCAGATAATCTAAGAAAGTTTTATGTCATTGAACTGCGTGTGACATTTTATTATTGACATTATTGTGTGATTTTAGTATATAGCTATAGTTGAGAATTTTTTACTTGTAACATTGTATATAGTGTTAGAACTTTTTATGCATGTTGGACGCAACCCTGCTACCCCGGTAGTGGTTGCCCACATTGTAAAGGGGTAGTTTCCTAATAAATATATATATATTCTAGAAATGTGGACACTGAAGACAAAATATCTTTAATTTGTAAAAAAAAAAATAAAAAATAAAAAATCTGTAGAGTTATCTCTCATTGTACGGATTTTTATTCTGTGATTAAGATATCGAAAGTCAATATGAGATCTCATGTGGCTTTAATATGCAAAATTGTTATGTTAACGAATATCTACTTTTGTAATTCTGAATATAATATATGTATGTTCACGTGTTTCGCTTTTGAAAATGTTGGCTTCCATTCGCTCTATCTGTACCGCATCGGTGACGTAATGGTTGTTAGCGTGCTCGTCTCGGGTGCGGTAGATCGTGGGTTCGAGCCAGGTCGGATCAAACAAAAGACTAAAATTGGTATTTGTTGCTTCTCCACTAAGTACGCAGTATTAAGGAGAACGAGCAAAGACTAGTAGGCTCGGAATCAGGATAATGTGTCCGAGTGGAGCGACATGTCTACCCGCGGACTGTCGTTTCAGTGAGCTAGCACTATAAAAATCCAACTCAGCGTGTTAGTCTAGAACAAAGCGGACCTCATCATCTCATTGAAAATTAACTTGTTCTCATCATGATATAGCTGAAAAATTGCTGATTTGGCGTTAAGCAACAATCACTCACTCACTCATTCGGTCGATCTGTGTTTGGACAAATATAGTTCTTATCTTTCTCAGATATTACTATTAGGTCTCAAAGTGGATTAGCGCCCCCTTTTTAAGGACGAATATGCTTTTTCTCCTTAAATTTATGGGGAAATTCCTTCGGCCTGTATTTATCAAACAGATGACTAAATGGACAATAATCATGTGCAGTAAAACTGGTGCAAGAGGAAAACCCTTTCGATTTGCTTTGGTCGTATGATGCGCGCTGAGTATCCCTTTGGTCGTACACTGCGCGCGGCGTATCACCCGTGGTCGTATGTTGTGCGTTGTGCATCCCTTTGGTTGTATGCTATGCGCGGTGTATTCATTTGGTCGTATGCGCGGTCTATCCATTTGGTCGTATGCTATGTACGGTTCATCCCTTTGGTCGTACACTTCGCGCGGTGTATCACTTTGGTCGTATGCTGTGCTCTGCGTGTCCCTCTGGTCGTATGCTGCGCGCGGCGTCTTCCTTTCGTCGTATGCTGTGCATTGTGTATCCCCTTGATCGTATGTTGCGCGTGGCATATATCACTTTGGTCGTATGCTGTACGCTGTGCATCCCTTTGGTCGTATGTTGCGCGCAGCATATCCCTTTGATATCATGTTGCGAGCAGCGGATCACCTTCTTAACCTTTCTATGTTTTAACAGTGTTCACCAATTAGCCTATTATCATACACATTCCTTATAAAATGTGTTGTTCCGCATAACAACTAGGTCAATTTATTGTGGATGTTATACGGATACATTTTATTCTATGGTCGGTCTGTCCCTGGTGGAACCCTTTGCATGGCTCAAAATAAACACTATAGGTCATATGACTGAGATGATAAATATCAAGGTCATCTGTGTTTACATATTATGTCTGTTTACAACTTTTACCCCACTCACCTCCTCCTCACCTATTCTAGACAACTTTTTGTCATAATCACCTCTTACTGGAATGGGTGCCACTGAAAGAACGCGTACGTCGGAGGACAAATAAGCTAATTTTATTACACAAATTTCTCCATGATGGAAACACCCGAATATCTTTTAAATGAAATTCTTCTACATGCTAACCATCGATCTAGTTATAATTTGAGAGGTAACCGAGTATTTGAACCTCCACTCTGTAATACCACTTCATACAAATGTAGTTTTTCCCCCAATCTAATTGACAGTTGGAATTTACTTGATGTAGACACGCAACATCAACATAGAAGACTAATGTTCAAAAAGCAAATAAGTTATAATATATCTGTCCCTCCCCCTACTTTGCCTTGCATACAAGAAAACATAACATATTCCATTGTCAACTTAGAAACTTGGCAAGTAACTTGAATCAACACAAGTTCTTGTCACACTTGTCAGATAGTTCGATGTGTCCCTGTGGGGATGGTGATGAAGACAACTTCCACTACTTTTATGTCTGTCCACTCTTCATTTGCCAAATGATTTTTGCTTTTTACTCAACTAAGATATTTAGCCGACTTCCTAAACATTGATGTACGCTTAAAGGGATCACCTGACCTTTCTTTTGATGATAATGTACTTATTATGAACTCTGTCCACACCTTTACTTGTGAAACCAAAAGACTTGACTATTAACATTTTTCAATTTGATTTTGTATTATTTGCTTTTATTACATACTTAGTTAAAATAAAGGCATTTTTGTATGACCAATATGACCGGAAGTAAACTGTCCATATTTTCACACCCCGGGAAAATAACCGGTTATTAGGTGCCCCTCATGCGTTTCAGACAAAATAAACAACTTCCGGTGTTTACGTCTGCAGATGTCGGAAGTATATAATAAATATCTATATTTATGTGTATATGTATGCCTATGTATAAATATACGCTTTTATGTGCTTATATATGCATGTACATATATATCCTTAATAATTACTAGTTAACTTATTCACACTCTAATTGGCAAATTTCACAATTATAATGAATAAATGGACAGTTTTAAAATTATTACAAAATTTTGAATTTCTCCTAAGTTAAAAAAAATATTGCACACTAATTATAACGTAAATTAATTAATTATTACTTGATGTCCTTAGTTATTGAGGGAGAGCACTTACATGGGCTATGCCTGATGTGCAATCCCATTGGATATTATATAAATAAATTTATGCATTTAATTCAATAAAATATTTGAATTGAATTGAATTGAAAAAATAGTCACCTCTTCCTGACCTATTCTAGATCTGGACGTGACCTATTGATCAGTAGAGACATAAGTTTTGTATAATTATATCTCAGCAGGGATGGATCTTGTAAATATTTTCTGTATGCAAACTTTAATAATAAACATAAATCATAAAACAAACAAACATATGTCTTAAATTGTATTTTATTGCACTTTGTTTTGTATTCGTCCAAATGCTATGGGTTTTTTTTTACGACGTCTGATCGGTATAGGTGACCTTAGCCGATTTTGGTTGTCTGCAGGACTAATCCACCGTATATCCTTTTGTCTTTGTGACCTTGAATGCTATAATCTTAAACTCCCTGGTATGTCGGACCATTTCAAAAGAAATATTTATTTAATCATTTACAAGTTTCCTTCATAAATTAGAAGCATTATTCTACTTGCAATAACAATATTTTTCATATGTCGGCAATTTGGGAATCGGCTAATTGGACTCGGCAATTTGAGATTCGGCAAGCTGAGAATCGCCAATTTGGGATGCTACCATAATTTTTAGGTCCTTTGATTTTCTCGTTCCCAAACACTTTTAAATTATTTGGCTTTACAATCTTTTGATTTTGAGCGTACCTGATGAATGTTATTACAGAAGTTTGGGGATTTAGTGATAATTATAAATGGAAAAAATTCATTTGAAATTCTGCAAATTAATACTTCACTTGAAGCAAAGCACGCCAAATTTTATGATATACGGCGAGCTTGGTCGCTTTCCACTTTATATAGATATAAAAACTAGAGTAATATATTGGTGCAAATTACTTCCAAGCTGTCGGCCATATCTTATAAACTTTTGCATAATGGAAATATGCAAATATGTAATGGAAATATATCTGCTCCTTGGGTAAAATTTGTAAAAGATATATTGGATAATTGTGGCTTATCAAATGTATGGACATTTCAGAATATAAACTTTAATACTCAGTGGGTGATCGCTTATGTAAAATTACGAGTCTTCGAGATAATTTTTTACAAGAATGGAATAGCAATTTAGAAAATTCCTTAAAGGCATTAAACTACAGACTGTATAAACAAATATTCGAATTTGAAAACTATTTTAATATTTCAATAGAAAATAAAGATATTTTCACTTTTTGCAAATTTAGAACCACCAATACAAAATTACCCATAGAAACTGGAAGATGGAATAATATCGCAAGGGAAAATAGAAAATGTCAACTCTGTCAAGAAAATCAAATTGGGGATGAATTTCATTGTATAATGCTATGCAGTTATTTCCATGACAAAATCAAATCAAATAAGCTTTATTTACAGTCGGCAAGACATAACAACAATACAACATAAGCTCTTAAGAGCTTTTGAACCGACTAACATACAATCATACAATGCAATGCACAATTTTAAGCATGCAAAATAGATGTACTATTGGCAATCACAAACAGCAATCCATGTGGCAAGCGCCTCTCTAGACAGCTGTTTACAATCAACTACAGCAACTCAGTAGCATTTAAAACAAAAATATGGAAAAATATGGAAAACATTAAAAATAATGCATTGAAAAACGGTACTTAACTAGAATTAATGTTTTGACATTTAAAGAAATAATAAGTAGTAAAACACAATCAAAAATAAGAAAACTCTGTCAGTTGATCAGAAACATTAATTCTAGTTTACTACCTCGTGGGTAAACTCTGTCAGTTGATCAGAAACATTAATTCTAGTTTACTACCTCCTGGGTAAACTCTGTCAGTTGATCAGAAACATTAATTCTAGTTTACTACCTCCTGGGTAAACTCTGTCAGTTGATCAGAAACATTAATTCTAGTTTACTACCTCCTGGGTAAACTCTGTCAGTTGATCAGAAACATTAATTCTAGTTTACTACCTCCTGGGTAAACTCTGTCAGTTGATCAGAAACATCAATTCTAGTTTATTACCTCCTGGGTAAACTCTGTCAGTTGATCAGAAACATTAATTCTAGTTTACTACCTCCTGGGTAAACTCTGTCAGTTGATCAGAAACATTAATTCTAGTTTACTACCTCCTGGGTAAACTCTGTCAGTTGATCAGAAACATCAATTCTAGTTTATTACCTCCTGGGTAAACTCTGTCAGTTGATCAGAAACATCAATTCTAGTTTACTACCTCCTGGGTAAACTCTGTCAGTTGATCAGAAACATTCATTCTAGTTGACCTCCTCCTGGGTAAACTCTGTCAGTTGATCAGAAACATTAATTCTAGTTTACTACCTCCTGGGTAAACTCTGTCAGTTTATCAGAAACATTAATTATAGTTTACACCTCCTGGGTAAACTCTGTCAGTTGATCAGAAACATTAATTCTAGTTTACTACCTCCTGGGTAAACTCTGTCAGTTGATCAGAAACATTAATTCTAGTTTACTACCTCCTTGGTATACTCTGTCAGTTGATCAAAAACATTAATTCTAGTTTACTACCTCCTGGGTAATTACTATGGCTATTATTTTATTTATTGTTTTTATTTATTTTCTGTATATATTGTATCTCTATACCAATGTATTACGATGGTTTACGATAATAAAGATTGATTACAGAAACGTTTTGTGCGCACTAAATTTGATATCTACCTTTTATTTCTAACTATTTTACAATTCAATTTCAATTCAAATATTTTATTGAATAAAATGCATAAATTTAATTATGCAATATCCAATGGGATTGCACATCAGGCATAGACTATGCAAGGATTTGTATACTATTTAAATCTTTGGACTATGTATAAGTGCTCTCCCTCAATAAATAAGGAGATTAAGTATAATGATAAGAATAAATAATTAATTTACATTATAATTAGTGTACAATATTTCTAACTATTCTAGTGCCGACGATATTTAAAGTAGAATGTAAATTGAAGCAAGCAAGCAACATTCCTCTGTATTTAAAGTAGAATGTAAATTGAAGCAAGCAAGCAACATTCACCGATATTTAAAGTAGAATGTAAATTGAAGCAAGCAAGCAACATTCCCCTATATTTAAAGTAGAATGTAAATTGAAGCAAGCAAGCAAGCAACATTCCCCGATATTTAAAGTAGAATGTAAATTGAAGCAAGCGAGCAACATTCACCGATATTTAAAGTAGAATGTAAATTGAAGCAAGCAACATTCCCCTATATTTAAAGTAGAATGTAAATTGAAGCAAGCAAGCAAGCAACATTCCCCGATATTTAAAGTAGAATGTAAATTGAAGCAAGCAAGCAACATTCCCCGATATTTAAAGTAGAATGTAAATTGAAGCAAGCAAGCAAGCAACATTCCCCGATTTTTAAAGTAGAATGTAAATTGAAGCAAGCAAGCAACATTCCCCTATATTTAAAGTAGAATGTAAATTGAAGCAAGCAAGCAACATTCCCCGATATTTGCTCTATACATGTTATGGTAATCTCGTCATTTTAAAAGTTTCGCTCTACAATAAAAGGATTTTGTCCCGCGCAGGATATTTATTGGACTCGATCGAAAATTCGTGCAATACAATAATCTATGTACTTGGGGAATAAAAATAATATTATTTCCAAGAAATATAGTAAATATATAATAAATTGCAGATAAAAAAAAATTGCATGGACATTAATTACACTATTCATGTTGTCCTTAATACATTCAAGGAATGGAGAAAAAAAATCGGACGAAAACATGTTTAATATTTTTCCTAACAATTTCACAACTTAAATTGCTATATTTTATTTAATCCGGCTAAAATGTCCATAAAATTAATGAATTAAATTATTTCAAAATACTTTACTGCAAATAATATTTTTGATCAACATATTTTTTTTCTATCTGACATCATTAGTAATTCTCATCACCGCGATAGCTTGGGTGAAAGAACCATCAAAGACATCAACAGCTTGCTATTGTCAATATGAATTAATTAATGAGTTACCAAATTAAAACATAAAATCTTAATTAATTACCAAAATTTACAAACATTAAACTTTGATTAAAATGGCTTTATCCAATTAGTGTTGCTCAAATATGTAATTAACACGGAACATAATAGTTGACAATTGCTAATTATTGAAATAAATGAATGAAAACAATATAGAAGCCCATTCGTGTTTTGATAGTAAAATTTTATGAGTTGTGAGTGTTCATAACGAATAGGTATATATACTATCAACTGACAACGTTCACTTATTCTCATTCTGTCATTAGAAAAGTGAAATTCAAAAACTTGACTAAAGATTTGAAAATCAGTAACCATGGTGATCGATATTGTACAGAAGCCTGTCAAAATGTCATTCAGTGTTGTTGACCTTGCAAAAAGTAGTCGTGAGACAAGTGCCGATCAGAACGATGCCATAGTCTACAACTACGACCAGAGTCTAGCCAGCGAGAACACTAAGAAGGAAAATACACCAGTAAAAATGTCGACGTTGATTCCATCGATGACAAGCACTCCACTCTCTCAACAGAACAAAGAAGGTCAGTTAAAAAGAAAACGTGAGATCGATTCAATTTACTCAGAAGAGAGCAGCTTTGACTCATCTGACTCTAATTCATTAAATTCAGACAACATAGTGGTAGACGATGACCTACCCAAGAAGAAAGCGAGATGCATCTTTACAAGTGTTCAAGTTTCAGTACTGGAAAAACGGTATTTCTACAATAAGTATCTGCCTATGGAAGAACGTCCCGTACTCGCCAAACAACTCGGTCTAAGTCAGCTTCAAGTAAAGACATGGTTTCAGAATCGTCGTATGAAGGAGAAACGTCAACATAAAAACACAAATCGTAATGGAGCTGTCGACATTTCTGTTGCCATGGGGATGCCATATTCATCTGTTCCAGTGAACGGATGTCAACCAACTAAACTACCCGGATACACCAGTCACCATCAGTACACAGGATCACATAGTATGCAGATGTTTGATCAACTATCGTATATGTATGGGTATGGGCTGGTTTCACCCATTACATTTCCAGGATACCAGTCAAAGTTTTACAGCGGACTTTCACCACAGCCTTCTAAACACTATAGAGTGTAATTTGTTATTGTTGTGAACTCGTTCTGAACTCATTTGTTTGTCTCATTGTTTGTTAAATCTGTTGTTTTGTTTTAAATTATTCGCGTTATGTTCATTTATTGAAATATTTAAGTACAGAATAAAAGTGGTAAATATATGTTTTTGTCATTTTTTATTTGTACAAATCTTGGACTATCCAATGCATCCAATCAGATTAGTAAAGAGGGGTTAGGGGGCTATTGTGTTCAACAACGCCGGGGTCAACAATATTTCAGTTATATCACGGAGGTTCGTTTGCATTGGTGAATGAAACCGGAATACACGTAGATTACCTCAAAATTCTCCAACGTCAACATAGAGAGTACAATAGATTGGTCAATGAATACTACAATGAATACAGAGTACAAGCTAGTAAGGTAGAAACGATTGGTTAGAGACCATTACTATTAGGACAAAAATGTATTAATTTAATTTGTGTTCAAAGATTAATTAATCGATCTTTCGACCGGTCCAGCAGTACCAATAAAGTAAATGCCGCGCGCCTTGAACTTTTTTCCCTATAATGGCATTCCTCCCTCAAGAGCTGCTCTTGTTGAGCATATCAAAAGATCTGTCTTGCAAGCAGGACATACTTGGGGGCAGTCGCTAGGTGGGGTTGCGAAAAAGATAGCGGAGTTTGGGTCCCACACTGGACATCATTAGCGCCAATAGCAGCATCATGTGGGTGTAGAATAAGTCGTTCTGGCAACTGCAAATGTTTCAGGTCAGGATTACCTTGTACTGCTCTATGCAGCTGTAACTGCTTTGAATATTAGGTCTTTCACGTCCTATAAAACCACTACAGCCTGTATTTTGGCGCATGCGCAGTGCACATATATGAAATGATACTTTAATCGTATGCTGGACCCCCTTTTGATTGATTATTTTAAAGGAAATTGAAATGTTGCAAAAAAAACTTGAAAATACCAGATACACGTTATGAAAATTGACACCATTTTGAAAATGACCGTTACCTGAATGGCCAACGATATTTCCTATTCAGGTACTAGACAAGGAACCTTCATGCCAAATTTGTCTCACCAAGTGAAATATTTTACCAACTATCCGCTCCACTAATTAGGCGAACTTCATTACAAGAATTAAAGCAGGAATGCCCCGAAGCTAAACTCCACCCTTGCGAATTTGCACTTCTCTTAGTGCAGGACAAAGTAATCAAGAAGACTGAGTAATCAACTTACACAAGGAGATTGAGTAATCAACTTACACAAGGAGACGAGTTAATTGTGTTTGTAGAATGACATACTTTCAGCTCCTAATGAACAATAGTTGGTTGTCGATGTCTGTTGCAAAGGAACATTTTCTCACACAACAATAACTTCCTTATTCCATTCTAGAAATCAAAACTCGTTTATATGCGCGTACATTCCATCTCTTTGGATTTATTGTCTATAAGTTTAGTCGTCGTCACGAATGTAACTGATATACAAATGTACTAACCATTTGAACTTGGTCGCATGGGAAGAGTTCAAAATGTGTACCATTTACGACTTTTAAATAAATTTAGTAAAAATAGAAAAACAATATTTCAGTTATATCGTGAAGTAATTTTTGATGGTGGAGAAAACCGGAGTACAGGAGAGAATAATAGACCCCCCACAAGTCACTGACAAACTTTATCATATAATGTTGTATCGAGTACACCTCGTCTGAGCGGGATTCGAACTCACAATGTTAGTGGTAAATCCAACTACCATACGATAATGGTAACGACAGCCCCTAAGTAGACAACAAATTCAGAGTGCCGTATATTCGTCATACCTTTTTCTATAGACATTTAACAACAGGTAATCAGCAACACACAGGGACAGTCCGATAAAAGTTAAGCACCACCTGACTTGTTTCAATGATATCTTTTCTAATAATGAACTTATTTCAAATCGGTTTGCTGTTTTCGTTACCTGTACACACATACTTACTTACCTGTGAAACAGGTTATTGATCGATTTTTATTTATGTGTATATGACAGGGTGTGTAAAGTGCCACGTGTAATTGTCAACATTTGTGTTTGCGAACGAAAGCTGATTTTTGTGTGTGTAGAGTTTTAAATTTCATTTTCTATTGGTTTGGTATGGTGCGGCGAAAAATACCAGAAAGGTGGCAAGCTGTTGGTATGCATAACGGTGGTTTTAGCCATAGAAGGGTGGCAGACCACTTCAGGGTTAACCATTCCATCATTGTACGACTGATGCAGCGTTTTCGTCCAACGGGGAATGTTACTGACCGTCCACGTGCAGGTAGACCTCGCAAAACGACGCAGAGAGAGAACCGGCTCATATCCAGACGGGCACGGCAACGGTCGTTCAGTACAGCTGGTGCACTTCGTGGTAATTTAGCGTTTGGGGGCCACATTAGTACATTGTAGCACACGCACTGTAATCAGACGCCTCCACCATCAGGGAATGCGAGCGCGACGACCCATAAAACGTCCACAGTTGACATTACGTCATCGCCATGCTAGATTTGACTGGTCACATGATCATTTGGGGTGGACTATTGGCACATGGAGACGGGACCTCTGGTCTGATGAAAGCCGTTTTTTGTTACGCCCTACCGACGGTCGTGCAAGGGTTTGGCGCCAACGAAACACTTCATTTCAGGACAACCACATTTTGGACACAACTGCTTTTGGGGGTGGGGGTGTAATTGTCTGGGGTTGTTTTTCCTTTGACTGTAAGTTGGACTTGAACGTTCTTGATGGTAATCTGACAGGCCAAAAATCCCGTGACAATGTGCTCGCTCCACGCGTAGTCCCCCATTTCGACAATCATGCGTTGGCTGACAGGCCAATGTTCATGGACGACCACATAGAGCCCGAATTGTACAACATTTTTTACAGCAAGAGGCTGTTCAGACAATTCCATGGCCTGCGATGTCGCCAGACATGAACCCTATAGAGCATGTATGGGACTTTATTTGCCGAAAAATTAACCAACGCAATCCAAAATGTCAAAATGTTGACGAATTAAGAACTGCTATCTTACAGGAGTGGCAACAGTTCCCCCAAGAACGGCTTAGGCGTCTTCTGCGAAGCATGGCGAGGCGTGTTACAGAACTTCACAATAAACGCGATGGATATACTCGTTATTGATTTTTATACCTTACACATACGCACAATAGATGCATTTAAAAGTTCTTAAAATCTGAAGACTCTGCATTTTAATGCAATGCTAAAAACTTCCATCAAAGACAAACTGGTTTTTACGTTTTTCCAGCGCCTGTTTTGAACCCCATTTTTGCCACGTCATAGTCACGTCTTTCAGGATGATAAATACTTCGTAGATTAGTAATTTTAGAGCCCTTGGTGTAGTCTTTTAAGAAGTGTAAGAAAAATGGTGATATCTATTTTATTGTTTTAACAGTATTTATGTAAAAAAATATATCGATAAAAATATAGGGTGGTGCTTAACTTTTGTCGGAGTGTATATTATAATTAATTTAAAAAAAAAACATATTTCAAACATTAAAAAAACCCAAAATTATTGTACCAAATTTTTCAATAATATCGAAAATGTATATTGATAAAATCGATTAGAGACATTACATATCTATTACTACAAGATTCGTAAATATCGTTAAAGAGACATTAGCTTTATCACAAATAAAAACGACTGGCCAATTAACTCGTGACAGCTATTGTGATTATGAGTTTTATTAACAGAATGTAAAGTGACCAGTGTTCAGAGTGAGTATATTTATCTACATGACTTAAATTGGAATAGGTTATGCCATTCCATTTTGTCATCTTGTGAGTAATTCAGTTGTAAAAATCGTAGAAAATACCACGTTGTCTTAGTTACTTGGTAAGTTTGATCAATCACAAAAATGTCACTTTGCGCTGCTGACGTTACCAAAAATAGTCCAGATATAAAAACAAGACGTGAGGATATTTACCAGTACGAGCAGACGATCAGAGACGAGCTGACGACACACGACACACAACCCCAACTTCAAAGTGATAAGCCGCAAACCAAACCGAATCCGAAAGGAGAACATGAATTCAATTTGTCGAAATCCGAGAACGGTTGTCATAATTCTCAACACACAAGCATACAGCTCTGTCCCGGTGTCACACGTGACACGAGTAAACTACCAATGAAAAGAACAAGAACCCCTTTCACGGACTTACAGTTGTTGGAACTGGAGAACTATTTCAAAACTAACAAGTTCCTTACAGCAGAAAATAGTCATCTATTGACAAAACGGCTTCGCCTTAGCAAGGAAAAAACCAGGATATGGTTTCAAAACAGAAGAGCGAAAGAAATTCGTGAAAACAAACTTGAAATACAGAATCAGACGATGAATTCCTCAGAATTTGCTCCAATGGAAGTGTCATATTTTCCCCCAGAAGAACTTAAACACATGACGTCACCAACTACACAGACGACAGAAGAATCGGTCTTGTACAATTACGTGTGGTAAACCATGCAGACATTTCGAATATTAAGCTGTAAATATTGTTACATTTAATATATTTATTATTTTTATCCTTGATAGTGAAGTTTTTCATGTTGAGTAATAACATATGATAAAGTTTTTACATTATTTCAGTAACTTACAACCCATATCACAAGTATCGAAATTGGTATATATTTTCATGTTGCTCATCTTTTTAATTTTCTGTGTTTTGTTGTGTTTTTGCGTTTTGTTTGTCTTCGTTCTGTGTCTTATGTACCCAATGTTGCCATTTTCTCTGGATTGTCCATTCGTGATTGCCCCTTCGGTTTTCTCTAACGTTTATTTAGTAACACATAATTCAGAAAAAAAACGGAAGATTAATGATAAAAAAAAACCCCAAGATTTTGATGAAAATCATGGATATTTATCATCAAATTTCACAAAATTTAGGTTATATCTTGGTGGTAAATTATAATGGAGGAGGAAAGAAGAAAAAAAAACCTGGCATAAGTCACTGACAAACTTGATCACACAAAGTTACTTTACAAGTCTCTGACAAACTGTATCACACAAAGTTGTTTTAAAGGTCATTGGCAGACTTGATCACATTTACTTTGTAGAAATCACTGACAAACTTGATCACATTTACTTTTTAGAAGTCACTGACAAACTTGATCATATTTACTTTGTAGAAGTCACTGACAAACTTGATCACATTTACTTTTTAGAAGTCACTGACAAACTTGATCACATTTACTTTTTAGAAGTCACCGACAAACTTGATCACATTTACTTTTTAGAAGTCACTGACAAACTTTATCGCATTTACTTTTTACAAGACACTGGCAAATGAAAAATGGAACTTTAACAATATTTACGAATATTGATATTTTTATTATCTGATATTTAGGCCATGCTAAATACGATTCGATTAAATAACATGTGACAAAACTTTATTTAACCTTTCTCCCAGTTGAAATTTAGATTAACCAATTAAAATGTTGCGGGCAATTTTTTCAACGGGTTCGGTTACAAACGGTTGAAATGCCTGAGAAAATCGAATTGTCTAAATTTCACCTTGAAAAAGAATTCGGTTGTTTCGAATCATGTCAATTCCGACCACGTTCCGTCTTTTTCGTGTCTTGACGTTTGAACAAATAGGCAGGCGACTTCCGGTGTTTACGCTATTACTGTGACATCGTCAGCATATCATAGTCGTAGATGCGGTAGATTATAAGTAATTGTAATATGGAGACGCCAAGGAAACCGCTGAATAAATACTGGTGTTCGGTACCCCACTATCTGTCTTGTATAAGAAATATATACATAAAGGCAGATCGTTTTCCTTTCATGATGCTGACAGCCGCAAATAAAGAAAGAAAACAAATTTAAATTTGAAAGAATTATTTGTCTCTGCGTTGAAATCTTTGATACAAATAAAATAATTTAATTGATATCTGTCTTTTACAGAAAATGTTAAGATATTTTTAACTTGAGAATCGAACGTTAAAACGGCACATATCGATTGGAGTTTTTGTTGTGTACATTGACACCGGAAGCTCAGGACCAGCAGTTCCATCGAAATCACGTGATCTGACAGACGAAAATAACAAAATTTTGACGGAATGGAAATGATTCGAAACAACCGAATTAGATCCATTTTTTCAGAAGTTAATTGCGTTAGGGTTATGGCGTTTAACACCACGTTCAACACTATTACAGTTATATCGTGACGGTCAGTTTTATTGGCGGGGGAAGCCGTATTACCCAGAGAAAACAACAGACAAAGTGAATGACAAATTTTTCACACAATGTTGCATCGAGTTTACTCCGCCATGAGCGGGATTCGAACTCACAAATTTAGTGGTGTGTTAATTAGGCTTAGCATATTAATCATAATATTTTAATCTGACTGATTTATTTATAAATATAAATACATGTATAATATTAAATAAGATTGTCTATATTTGGAGTTATATTGTGTCAACGCTCTCATGTGTGCCACTGGGGCCTGAAGAAACCGGAAGTTGACCTTTCGAACATTTCAAAAGAGTTTCTGGCGATGATAAACAACAGACAGACAAGAATAAGTGATTAACGATGTTTTTTTTTAACACGAGAGGACTTTTCTGAGATGAGAGATGACTAGAAACGTCCTCGAGTTTTAAAAAAACATCTTTAATTATTTTATCGCTATTTTGTATTTCATAACTAAATAATTTTTGTTGAGATATTGAAATTTTTTTTTTAAACACAATTAATATTTTATATCGTAAATCACTTATAATCAAGGATTTGGTAAATGTAACGTCATTATAACGTTATATTAGAAAACAGCGATAATACTACGTGCGTCCTTGACAACGCTTAGCGATTAGCGATAATTTTCCATCTCACTCTACTAGCGTGAGATGGAAAATTCTCAGATAGCAAGATCAAAGGAAAATACCGCAAAATAGCGATAAAACAAATTCTATGTAAGTACAAATTGAACCGTTTGTTTTGTGTATATAGAGATAACGGAGGAAATCCGATTTTCAGTTTTGGACAAAAATAGTATCCTTCCTTCTCTCTTTAAGCATAACCATATAATTTTAAAAAATGAAGTAACATCGAGCTCCTGTTGTTCGTGCAAACTTACAGTTTCCAGAGAAAACGTCATAATCTTGACTATACTAATCAATAATCATGTCACAGGGGAAACATTTCCTTTCTGTAATGTGTCAAGCCATTATTTATCTGATCACTCGATTGTAATATTGTTTATATAATATACGCCTACATGTATATAACAACACAAAACCAACATTATCGTTCTCAATGTTAGAAATTAGGATGCAAAAGTAAGATAATAAGATATTAAAAATTGTTTATGCATTATCCTTGCTAAAAATATATACACACGACTCCTGGCTGCTACATCAACATCGCAATCGACTGTTCTTGTTGTATCAACATCGCTATCGACTGCCCTTGTTGTCTCAACATCGCTATCGGCCTGCACTGCTGTGTATCAACGTCGACATCGAAAATTGTACATTTATAACGATCGTTATGAAAATTTGACGTTACTCAGACATTTGAAAGCTATAACGCTGCACCCTAAGATTATTACTACTCCTATAAACAACATTATCATATACATACTAGTAGCAGCATATGTATCGATTGTGACAGTGGTGTCATTCTTTAAACCAGAGTTCATCAACACTTCTGTTATGTATGTAGTATTCAGCATTGTTGTAAGCTTCTTCCTGCGAGCGATTCTTGATGAAATGAGTCCGGGAAATACGATTCACAACTTATCCTAGAAATAACATACGAAAACAATACCACAACAATGCTGGTTTCGCTTAAAAATCAAACACAATAATGCACTTTCAACAAAACTCCTCCGTTCTTCAAATGTCTTGTACATGGTATTTTTAATTATTCCTGCTTATAAATGTACTCTCCAGAAAAAAAAATGTTTTAAAGTACACTTTTTCAAGAGCTCCTGCAGAAATAAAATCCCCTACACTATGAAACATTTTGGGTGTCGAAAAATACAATTATCGCTAAGTATATATAATATTTTATCTTTACAGAAAACGGAAAGTATTGTTCATGTTTCACAGTACGATAGAGGCGTATGCCATAACAATATACGATACGTGCGTATGTTACACTGCTTTAACCAATTTACGGTACGTATGTATGATACACTCCTTTAGCAAAAACACGGTACGTGCGTATGATACACTCCTTTAGCATGTATGATTTATGCTAATTTTAATATACTAGTAGTTGTTTATTTGTGATTATTATATAATTAGACGCAAACATTGGTACCCCGTTGATATTTTCCCCCTCTGTAAAGGGGTAGTTTCTGAATATATATATATATATATATAGCAAAAACACAGTACGTGCGTATGGTATACTCCTTTAACAAAAACACGGTACGTGCGTATGATATACTCCTTAACAATATATCGGTCGTGCGTATGGTATTATACTCCTTTAAAAATGGTCAAACTTTATAGCACTTCTACGTAGCAAACATCATTCCACACTTAACAATACGTAATGTACAAATACAGCATTTTAACTAAATAAATAATAGAATTCTGCGTATGATTTATAAAGACACAAACTGTAATTGCTTCAATACAGGAAAACGGGAAAACGAGAGCGAGAACAAATCGATATTGTCTTAGAAACTACTGTCATGTTGAAATTATATAGCCATTAATAGCTGTAAAGAGCTTATTATTAGCTCGAAGGTGGTAAGTATGTTTATTCATCAATTAAATAAGACATTTTGTAAAATAAATGTTATCATTGACCGCCATGAACCGAGAAATAAGATTAAAAACGTAGATATCGAAAGATTGTAAATATCAAAAGATTGTAAATATCAAAAGATTGCAAATATCAAAAGATTGCAAATATCAAAAGATTGCAAAGCAAAATGATTAAAAAGTAAAAACCTGAACCTGTATCGCTAATCTGGCTATTCAGGTACGTTTGAATTCAAACAAGTATGAGGTTTTTGAGAAAAGAACAACATTTTATTCATATTCCTATATAATTTAACAATGTGCTGAGAAGTCGGCCATCTTGGAATTCCGACCCACAATATCTAAGATAGAATTATTTTCCCATTTTCTCATAAGGTCAAAAACCACACATTTTGTAAAGGACCATCTAAGGAACATTCAAGTAATGTTTGATGTCAAATGGTTTTGAGTTCAATATAAGAATGGTTTAAATATATTTTCCCTATCGGGTGCCATGTTTAATTTGCGTTCTGATAGTAACTATCTTGGATTTCCCATCGATACATACATATTTTTGTACGGGACCATACCATGATTATTTACATAGATGTCCAGTTCAGTTTCAATCAGATTTATAGCTTCTGAGATTTTTTTCATTTCCCATTGTCCTATATTAAGAATATGCACTGTAGTGATGATGGCCATATTGAATTTCCGATCGACATAAAACAAACTTCTTGTGAAGGGAAATCCAAGGAACATTCCAGCAAAGTTTGCTGTCAATCGGCTTAGTAGTTTTAGACAAGAATAATTTCAAGTAATTTGGCCATATAGTCCTTTATTAAATTTTTCACAAGGCAGTGGCCATCTTGGATTTCCGATCGACTAAAAGAATGTACGGGATCATTCTATGATATTCATATATACAGTTTGTAGTCAATAAAAAAATGCAGTTTCTTAGAAAATTAATTTTCTCATTTCCCAAAGTGTCCTATGTTAAAACTATGCTCTGTAGTGGTGGTCATCTTGGAATTCCATCGATACGTAAACACACATCTTGTTAAAGACCGCCCAATGAACATTCCAGCACAGTTTACAGTAAAATGGCTTTGAAGTTTCGGATAAGAATATTTGGTAAAACATTTATTTATAGGATCCTCTGTTAAATTTGTCATGAGTGGCGACCATTCTATGTTTCCGCTTGAACAATTCCATCTCTGAGAAAATGTTTTTTTTAAGTTAAGCCAAAGAGAAAGCAAAATTGGCCCTAGCAGTTGTCATGGTGAATTTCTGAATGACACGAAAATCAAATTTTGAGGACTATCTAATTAATATTTATGTCAAGTTTGGTTCGAATGGGGTCTGTTGTTTGGGAGAAATAGATATAGGAGTTTAGGGAATTTCATCCTATGATTGTTACAAGCCTCTGTGATATACTCTACCTATATATTTAATAGATACGATAACGTAACCCTCACTCCGCTTGTGCTCCATTTAGGGTAACCCTAAATAGAGCACAAGCGGAATGAGGGTTACGTTATCGTATCTATATATTTAAGTGCCTGTATCACAGAAAAACATTTTAAAGTTAAATAATATGAAATATTGACATCCACACTTGCCTTTTGGACAGCACATTTCTGTGTCCACACTTGTAAAGATATGTAAAAACTTTGCTAGACGAAAGTACAATATTTCTAAATCAGAAACATGTACCATACGACCTTGAAATGTGTGATCAAGTACACATGAAATGATAGTCATATGATTGATGCAATGTGCATGTATACCACGCGTGATTAAGACGTGCACTCGTAGTTTGGCATAAGTATTGTATACATGATATCGATTGGAAAGTCTTAATACATGTATACGTGACGTCGAAATTCATAATATCCAAGGTCTGGTATATTGTTTTATAACATAGATATTGTTTCGTTGGAGTCTCATTGTATGGAAATAGAACACTGTTACCCGTTACTCGTAACATAGTGATATTTTCAAAAACTAATGAAATCTTGTCCATAAAATACCTTTGGTCAAGTACAATCAACCCACAAAATTAAATACTTTATTCAAATTTTATTGTTTGACTGAATTATTAGGGTAAGTTGATTTATCCAGTATTTCAATATATAATGAAGCCAAAAGCAATGAATTTTACAATATTTCAACCTCCAATATATCTTGCATAGCATAAAATGTTTCTGTCTCATATAGTATCCAGGATTAATCAACTTTCACTGTATCATTTAACATAATATACTCAATATTTTGTCGCATGAATTTCTTACAGGCCGCACTTTAATATATCCATAGCTAGATCAGTACATGGCATTTTATGTAAAAATTGTACATTTAAAAACCCTGGTTCATTGCTTTCAGTGCTTGGTCTGCTAAATGTTTTGTCATAACCATGGAATTTAACGATATCACCCAATCACATCACTGTTGACTCTCTCAAGCAGTATAGTGTTTTAAAAAATGTTAGCACTGTTTAGTTGATGCATTGTTTTTTTTTAAGTTTAAAAGATATCACGTGACAAGCCGTCAATATTAGCTAGCGTCATGATTATATGAGTATGAAAAGAAAGTTTAAACAGTGATGGTCAACAATTCCACCAATATCAACAAATTTAACAATATTAACTCTCACCTTAAATCATTACAACATAAAACAGACCACGACATATGACATTGGAAATCCATATCCTCGCTTGAGACAGGCACAATTTGTGGTGGGGTTAAACTGGTTAATGGATATGTTATATTAACGGAACTGGGGAAACCAGATCACTGTCGGACATGTGCATAAATGATTATTAATGCATTTTACATATTTTGATACATGTATTATTCCTTAATAAACCAAAGACTATAATTGTTATTTATTGCTTCCCCGCTAAGCATGCATCATTGAGGAGAAAGAGCAAAGAATGGTTGGCTCGGAATCAGAATAATGTGTCCCAGTGGGGCGACATGTCTATCCGCGGATTGCTGTTTCAGTGAGCTAGCACTATAAAAATCTAACTAATCGTGTTGGTCTAGTACAGAGCGGCCCTCATCTTCATTCCATTGAAAATTAACTTGTTATCGACATGATATAGCTGAAACATTAAACAATCACTCACTCACTCCATAATGGATATTTTATATCTTAGATGTTTGAAGTTATAAATAAATATTTAGTGTATTGTTATTGAGCCTTTTGTGTACTATTGTATAACACATTTTTATATTGGATGTCTTTTCACATTTTTGTATCAGGAGACTAATCTCAGGTTTTGTCTAAGAGTTATCCATCTTAGAACAAATTAAAATATGAGAAGATTTTGATTACCAACAGCAAGATTAAGAATGTGACCGTGTGTATGTACATGTATTCATTTCAGTGTAAAATTGACGCCATTGGTGCTTATGCAAATGGGATGAAATTATTATATTCTGAAATAAAAATCTATTCGATTTTCAAAAGGAATTATTTTCATACTCAAAAATTTATGTAAAAAAATCTTTTGAAAACGTGTCAGTTTGATTGATATTTGGTATTAACGCCACTTTCAGCAGTATTTCAGCTATATCATGGCGGCCAGTTTTAGTGGTGGAAGAAACAGAAGTACCCGGAGGAGAGAACCACCGACCGGAAAGCAACTGGTAAACTTGTCAGTTTGAATATGTCAAAGGGGTTATTAAAGGCCGTAAGTCGAAAGACAAGACAATACAATAACCAAAAGGAAAAAATAACAAACAATGGTCCACAACAAATTACACGGAAAACTAAAGACTGAGCAACACGAACCCAACTGAAAACAGGGGGTTATGAAAATGAATATTTGCTACGAGTCGATTTGAATGATTTAACTGCATTTTCCGTAATTCAAAACCCATATCTAAAAAAAAACAACAACCGGATATGTTTTATGACCTCGTTTTACAACCAAAAACACCATAAAAATAATGTTACAGTAATTTTGCATATTGGCCATCATTTTTACGAGATGGTTCATGAGGGGGGAAAAGGGGGGTTTAAATTACGCTGTGGCTGATTATACTATCCTCTGGCTGATATATTAAAATGCATCACTGTGCAGAAGTACATCAGTACCAAGGTTTTCATGATTTTTATTAAATAAGACCGCAAAAATTTCACAGTCATATCGTGTATTGATTCTGTTGTTGTTGTTGTCGTCTGCCAGTATACAAAATGGTTTCCGTACGATAACTTAAGTTCTAGTAGACGGGTCTTTCCGAATTTACTAAACAAAGGTTGGTATTGATTAGGGGTATTGTACTCCTACCCGTTTACAAACAAGCGGCACTACGGTGCAACAATGGGCGTTTCTGTTATTTGTACATGGAGAGTTTATTTTTATCTGAGTTTGATGTTTTTTTAATGAAATCTTCGGGTAACCTTCTTTCAGAAAAATGCATGAAATTATTACATTTTTGGACATTAAAAGATCCCAAAAGGGGGGATTTCAAATTTTTAGCCTTTTTATTTTTCACCCTATTTCAATGTTTGTTTGTTTTTTGCAAAATGATCATCTTAATGGGTTATTGATGGGCCATATTTTTGTTGTATTTTAATATAAAAGGGGTCTAAAAGGGGTCAAAATTTCGACAATACGCATATATGGAAGGCATATAGAATTTTGATTTTTCATCCCATTATAATGTGTTTTTTTTTTAATATACTGAACTGAAAGATTCCGGTAGTCCATCGACGGATGTCCTGTATCTCATAAGGAGATCTAAAACTGAACCGAAGGGGACCAACATCTAAAATACAGTTGGTCACACAAAGTGCTGTACGTGTCTACACTTGCTGTTGGTTTACACTTGTTTAACTTTCCCTTGCCGACATGCTGCGGTCGTTTCATGCTTCGCTTAGTGTAGCCATTTATCTATAATAGATTGATTTAGCTTATATATGCCTATTTACTTCTTTAAGATATTACGGTACAATTATATGTACAGATATTTAAATTATATGCGTTTGACCTTCAATAACGGGGAAATCATCATTGAATGGAATTTTCCTCCTATGAATGTTGAGCCGTTTGAGTACATGTTCGAAGCGTGATATCTGTCTCTGTATTGGATGTTCACTAGATGTCGCGTCTTCTCGTCAGATCAATGCAGCAAAATGATGTATCATCAATCAAAGCTATTGTCTGTGACTTGAATTTATGTGATATTTAAACAATTTCACTCTGAATTATCCAAAACAGATGCATTTGTCTTTTATTGTGTGATAAGTACATGCAGATGGACAATAGATTGTGCAATTTTTGTGAAGTATTATTTTGTGGAGGAGGGAGGGGGAGGGAGTTAGGGGGGGCGTGTAATAATCAAAGATATACTTTAAAAACAATTTGTGATTTCTTATTTGAAATTCATGTTAAAATAAACATTACTAGTAATTGCTCTGTTAATAATTATATACCATATACAGAAAAGATTCCTGATACGTGCTAATCTGGGTCACGGGTCATTGTGAGTAGCATGTGTAGTCACGTGAACAGATACGGTGTTGAAATAACTGTTGGTACTCATAAAATATTGATAAATGCAATACAAGTTTATGTTTGTCTTCAAGAAATATGATAGACAAAACCATGTGTGAAGTTTTATGACGAAATATCTCCGATTTCTATTCTATATATAAATTTACGAATTGAATTTTTAGAAATACTCACAGCTAATTTTAGCGATGTATTTTTATCTTGGACAATAATGAGCGTCCTGATTGGATGACCGATTTAGAACACTCTGAATCCGCATGGTTTAGCAAGGTTACTCAGGTCAATAGTTTATAAATATAGAATCTTGACAATGTAAAGGAAAGATGATATGTTATATTTATTCATTTGTTTGATTCTGGAATATTGTTGATCATTGATTTAAACAAGAAAAAAGGGAAAAAAGGGGGTGAATTTTACAGTTAAATAAATGTTATGTTTCGACAGTTTAAAGAGAAAAATATAAATTTGTTGCGACTAAATTTTAAATCCACGTTAAAAATTGAACAAATATCAGTGGTTTTTGTAAATGAGATTTATTATAAATAGAAAATATGAATTATTTATTTATTAATTTATTATTAATGGTACAATTTTATATCCCTTTGGGGGGGGGATTTGAAATAAAAACACAGGACCGGAATTTAAACAAATATAATAATCCAGGATTAGTTTTTTATTAAAAAAAATCCAGGACCCCTGTGTTAAAGTTAAATAATATGAAATATTGACATCCACACTTGCCTTTTGGACAGCACATTTCTGTGTCCACACTTGTAAAGATATGTAAAAACTTTGCTAGACGAAAGTACAATATTTATAAATCAGAAACATGTATCATACGACCTTGAAATGTGTGATCAAGTACACATGAAATGATAGTCATATGATTGATGCAATGTGCATGTATACCGCGCGTGATTAAGACGTGCACTCGTAGTATTGTATACATGATATCGATTGGAAAGTCTTAATACATGTATACGTGACGTCGAAATTCATAATATCCAAGGTCTGGTATGTTGTTTTATAACATAGATATTGTTTCTTTGGAGTCTCATTGTATGGAAATAGAACACTGTTACCCCTACCCCTATGTATGTTATAGCCCATCCTATAGACGACTCCTTTTGATATGAATAGCTCTAGAGTATGATAGTTTCTTATTGACTCGTTATGACAAAATGTCCCCCTACAGAATCGTTTTGCAATTTGAACTATGCCACCGTGGTCATGGTCGTATGGTAATTGTAAATCCAATTACATATGCAATCAGTTTCTATCATCACTGAATTTGTGAGTTCGAACCCCGCTTATGGTGAGGTGTACTCGATACAACATTATGTAATAAAGTTTGTCAGTGACTTGCGGCATGTCGGTGGGTATCGCCGGGTACTGCTGTTTCCTCCACCAAATAAAACTGATTATTATACCTCAGTTGTAATTTTCCATATAAAAATCAGCTCGATAGTTTTACTATTTTTCCAGGCTTATGTCGAGAAGTTTACTTCACCGGTCAATAGTTTCCAACTATTTGACCGACACTGTCACATTGTTTCGCGGAATTTTAATGCCGTGTCCGGATTGGTTACTTGGCTTTACTATTACATTCGGAACTAATCTGCTTTCGTAAAATTCGAGAGACACTACAAGTGTGCAGACGTTTCGAATATGACAGGTAGATTTGTGTCCCAGAGCAAATTTTACAATAAGTATCCTATATAAATTGTGTGTTGTTAATAATAATTAATTTGAGTCTTATAAATAACCGCTGTATTTATTTCATCTTTTCGATAAGATGAACGAGAATTACAATTTTTATTTAAACGAAGAGAAGTCACACACACATACACACCCATAGACGAGTTTTAATTTGTAAATAACAGGGGTGCTTTATTTAGACATATTACATTAAATATAAGTCGTTGTCGTTCACTGCATTCACTGGGTTCGAAAAATTGTAGATGTCTTAGATTGAGAGGGTCGTATGGAAAACCATCCAGAAATATTATTGTAACATTTTAATGTAGGAGGGCTCATGTCTTATTTGTATTTGTTTGTGTATAGTGGTGTCCAACACATATTGTGTTGTGTTTTTGTTGTTTTTTTTTCTTCGTCTTGTGTGACTTGCGTTGTCAGTTACTCTATCGGTATAATAAAACACTTATTAACTAGATATTCGGGGAATAGTAAGTTTATTGACCCCTTGATACCAACTATTGCCCTTGGCTTTTTTACTTTAAACATATTTATTGTCAAACAAATACAGACAATGGATCAGACACAAGTTATAAACTTACGAGGTCTTCTCCGTTACATATAAATAATTAATGAGACAATATATTACAAAAACAGAACATTATTTCATTCATAATTATTTGAGAAAATGACATAGTATTGCAAGTGATTGATATTGAGTCGCTGCCGTCAGATGAGTTAAAAGTACATAAACATTAGACAAATCTTTTAGTGTCTAGTATGTATCTGTGAACAGTTGTGAAAAGTGAGCAGTTAACATCATGTGCAAAATCTGAATTTCCATACAATATATTGTTAATGGATATATCTAACCCGAGATCTCTGATATTGTTCAACATAACATTTCTCTGATTAACAAATAATTTGCAGTGCAAGAAGTAGTGTTCATTGTTTTCCACATAATTATTGCAGTTACAGTAACAAGAATCTATCAGATTACATCTAAAAAGGTCGCCTTTTAAGCTACTACAATTTTGCCTTAAACGAGTATGTAGAATACTTGCCAGACGTGAACCAAACGAAAAATATTTAGGAGGCTTTACTGGATTGTTGTAGTAAGTCTTTAATCTACGTTTGAGTATGCAATTACTAGGTGAATCTCTGATATATTGGGGTAAATTATTCCAGAGATGAATAGTGGCTGGAAAAAATGAATTTTGATATAGGGTAAGACGACACCGTGGAATAGTGAAATTATTTGAATTTCGTAAGTTGTAGTTGTTTGCCTGGTTGACAGTCAGCGGCAGTAAATCACTTAAATAACCGGGGGGCTTCGCCTCGGGCAATAGTTGATATCTCGGGGTCAATAAACTTACTATTCCCCTCATACCCAGTCAATAAGTATAAACTATGACATAATTGAAATATTATTGAAAGTGGCGCTAAACACCATTACCCTAACCATACAAATACATCTACATAAACTGAGTGCAAATAGGTAGATAATGTCAGTGCATATCACCACTGATGTTGTGAGTTCGAACCTCGACCAGGACGAGGTGTACAACATTATGTGATAAAGTTTGTCAGTGACTTGTGACAGGTCGGTGGTTTTCTCCGGGTACGCCGGTTTCCACCACCTATAAAACTAACTGCCACGATATAACTGAAATATTGTTGAAAGTGGCGTTAAACACCATCAAACAAACAAACCTTTCCAAACTAAAATTTATTTATCCAAACTTTTGAATGATACAGTATTACGACAAAATAAAACAAGGAACTCTTATAATATACATCCAATAAAAGATAAACATGGTTTAAAAATGAAAGTCAAGGTCAATATCAGTAATGGCGAAGTTTGTATGTTATGTGTTCACTTGGTAAAAAGACACAACAGAAAGAATGAAAGCAAGAAAGTAAAAATAAAGGAAAGAAAAAGAAACTAAAGGTCTTTGGGAGCAAGAAAAACCAACAGGATAACAACAAGTCGGCTAATGTTGCCAGACCCGAGGGTGATAAACTTAACTGTAAATCGGCTAATGTTGCCAGACCCGAGTGTGATAACCTTTACTGTAAATCGGCTAATGTTGCCAGACCCGAGGTTGATAAACTTTACTGTAAATCGGCTAATGTTGCCAGACCCGAGGGTGATAACCTTTACTGTAAATCGGCTAATGTTGCCAGACCCGAGTGTGATAACCTTTACTGTAAATCGGCTAATGTTGCCAGACACGAGGGTGATAAACTTTACTGTAAATCGGCTAATGTTGCCAGAAC
>MJUT01061660.1:67078-77972 GCA_002080005.1 Gigantidas platifrons
CTTCAATCTGACTTTTCATTCACAAGTTATCATCTGGAAACCAATTCGGGACACACGGACGAAGTATAAAAAGGGATGTAACTCTGGAAAGATTTGTCGAAAAATGATCACTATTGAACTTGACCTAGATATTCATGAGATACACTTACATACCAAACCTAGTTTCAATCTGACTATTTGTTCCCAAGTTATCATCTGGAAACCAAATATTTAGCAATTTTGAGGTATAAAAAGGGGCATAACTCTAGTAAAAATAGTCGAAAAATTGACATTATCGAACTTGACCTAGATATTCATAAGATACACTTACATACCAAACCTAGCTTCAATCTGACTTTTCATTCACAAGTTATCATCTGGAAACCAAAAAGCACACGGACGGACGGACGGACGGACGGACAGCCGGACGGACGGACGGACGGACGGACGACACCCATTTCTATAGTCCCTTTCGACGAAGCGTCGGGGGACAAATAACGCGTCATATAGATGTTTACATAACCACATGCTGTTCTGGTCATTTCTTCATTTATATTTCTTAATCCTGTAATGTTTTGTGATGTGGTTTCTTCTTACCAACTCTTTGACCGATTAAATAAAATTTTATTTTAGATGGCGCCATGCATTGTTGACAAACTGTATGCTCATTTATTAAGGAATTAATAAATACATAATCAATAATTTGCATAAAACAAAACTTAATTTCTATTGAAAAGGAGACATATTATTTTTAATTTACGTTACTCCTTGTATGTCGTCCACATGTATTGGTTATTATTAAAACCTTTACACGTCAAAGTACTACCACTCCTTCCACAATTCGACCCAAGTTCATCTTGCAGGGGCGGATCCACGGGTGGGGGGGGAGACACACCCGGCGCGCGGCCCCCTCTCTTAAATTTGAAAAAAAAAATAAAAAAAATTGCGTAAAATCGTGATTTATCACACGAAATACCCCAAAAATTGTCCCGCCTCGCTCCGCTCGGCGCGCGATTATTTTAAGTGCGCCCCCTAACTTGAAATCCCGGATCCGCACCTGTCTTGTACAGGACTTGGCAAAAATGTAATTACTATAAATATTGCAGAGTTTTACGTCTGATATCGGATATTAATTCTGACAGGTGTCTAACAAACAGCAAGAAACGTCAAGATTGGAAGGTCAAGGATGACCAATAAATCTATTTTTAACTCGTGATTATTGCATGTAGTCAGAAGGCCGAAGACTAAAATACACTGACAAATGTCAAGGTCGGAACCAACAATTGCACCAGAATTATGTGATTAACAAATAGTTTTATAATAATAAGCCAAGGTCAAGTAATATGTGGTATACGTTCCCGCTATAATAAAAATATTCTGAATAAAATTCGTAAATAGTTCGCTAGTTTGCATGCAAGTCACGGTCTATTTGCTGGACAAGGACAAGATTTAAATTTTCTTTGTTAGAAACATGGATATCAAATATTTAAGGAAATATTATATAACACGCAAGTGACACACAATTGTTATTTGTATTTCTGCACCCAAGTTATGAATGAATACTTCAAGGACATCTTTGTCATTTGAGGTTTCTTATAAGGGAGTGATCATTTAATTGATATTGGGAAGGGCAGGCGGTGAAAGGCAATCGTTCCTGAATATGTTTTCACCATATCTACAAGACTTGGACTTGTGGTGTTCTTGGTTAATTTTGGATTTTTGCATAGCATGTTTTTGTTAACATAACGGGTCCCAGTTATATTTTACCAGTTCCCTGTCATCTTGACAAATTTCCCGTTATTTCTTCCACCACCCCCTATTAAGATCAGATTGTCGTTCACCAAGACATACGTCTCCAAATGAATATAGTTCTATCTAATTATATAGCCTGTCATTATTGTAGGTATGCTAATATTACACAATCAAAATCTCATCTGCTATGCTTACATGGCATACCCGTACAATCATCAAAATATTAGGACATAATGTCACTAGCTTATGAAAAGATTCATAACGTTTTTATTTTTCTGTGTTGTTCTGTTACGTGTCTTTACGTCCGTTGCGATTTGCGCATAAAAACGATGTTCGTTCGTCTTTATCTTCAGTTGTTTGTAGGAGGAATCATGTCTTATTTACGTTATTTGTGTTTGTTTAAGCATAGTGGTGTCCAATACATATTGTGTTGTGTTTTTGTTTTGTTTGTCTTCGTCTTGTGTACCCTATGTTACCAGTTTCTCTGGATTGTCTATTCTTGATTGTCACTTCGGTATTCTCTAACGTTTGTTTAAAGAGGATTGTGGAAAGTGGTCGGAAATGTGTGTCTTGTAACAAACCACTAATGATCAATCCTAACTAACAAACTGTTGCTCTGTCTGAGCAACTGCTTCTACAAACTGTATGTTACACGAAGAATTCATTTATGTCCAAGCGCTAATGAAGAGTTTGATACAAGATTTATCTAGCACAACTAACCAAACAAAGTCACATTTCTATATGTCTGGGTTCTCAAGGTGATGATTCAGGATGGATTTACAAAAACAAAAACAAATACACCGACTCAACCATTTGAAGAAATATCGTCAATCGCAATTTGAAGAATACAGAGATAGACAATGACATTATAATGAGAATAATGATACTAGTATATTTATTGTCTTATAATTGACCAAATATTTTGTCTATATGCCATGTTCATGCCTATTACAAAACAACATATATGATCAATAGAGGGTTTGGGTTATGGCGTTCAACGACACTTTTAACAATATTTCAAATATATCGTGGACGTAAGTTTTATAGGAGGAGAAAACCGGAGTACCCGGAGAAAACCACCGACTCGCGACAAGTCCCTGACAAACGTTATCACATAAAGTTTTATCGAATACACCTCATCATGAACGAATTCGAACTCAATACTTTAGTATGACCAATAGAGAGAACAAGGCAGATGACCATACCATTTACTATATCACGAAATAACAGATTAAATAATAGTGGTCAGCACTTGGACCACCAATATCAATAAAACAAGCAACCACCTCTAACATCAATCCAATGAACACATAAAAAGACCACGAAGGATGGTGTTGGAAATCCAGGTCGTGGCTAGGGAGAGGTACACATATGCCGCGGGATTATACTGGTAATATTGGAGCCTAGCCGAAGACAATACAGCACTATGTATGCATGGACAGACCCATTTGCAATTTGCAGCGGCTCATTGTTAGAAATGTTGTTATTTGTCGTCGCTAAGAACAGTTTTAAGGCCAAATGTTTAGATCCCATCCTTTTCATCCTCTTTTTGCTGTCGCAATTTAAACACCAAATTAGATCTTTCCAAAGACTACGAAAAACAACGACCTAACAGACTTTACTCTACTTTTGCTTGTTAAAACAACCAACAAGATACGATAGCAACCTCTTACTTCTGACACAACCATGTTTAACCTTGTAACGTCTAGCTGAACTTTAGGTTACCCAATCAAAACACCTCTTGAAATATTTGAAAAAATATTTTATTTTCAGAAAATTAATTCTCACTAAAAATATAAGCCACTTCCTATTTTTAGCGGTGGAAGATATTCTTCTTGTCTTGTATCCACCATTACAAGAAAAGGGAAAAAAAATATGCACTTTTCCCCGAAAAAAATCGAATCATATCTCTTCATCACGGTTCAAACTTTATGCTTGTTAATAAACCACGATTATGGCGTCTTAGGATAGGTGCCCATATATACAGTTATCAATCAAAAGAAGATTTATTTTTGTTATCCATAGCAAAATACTTTTAAATCGTCTTGGAGATTATGTGACATCAAGTCATGCTAATACGCACAGTACATTCTGAATCTGACATACAAATGAGAAAGACTATGCCACCCTCAATCTATCTAGTACAACTCTTAACGAGGGGACACACTTTAATAATATCCATAGCACATTAATAGTCAAATGGTTGCTACCTTGTCCATTTAACACGATGAGTGTCATATAGCGAAACTAGAACTACTTTCCCTTCCGGAGCACCTAACTTTTATCTATTTACTTTGATTATTGTTTGTCTATATCTCTTATTATTTATTAGGCCACGTGTTTGCCTTTACCTATCGATTAACGATGTTGTCATCAAGTCTTGGTATCTACCACGTTTCTTGATCACTCTGAAATGAATGATTTAGAATTATATCATGTCTTGCCTTAGTGATCTGTCAGAAATGTATTGTTTGAACATGGTAAGGTCGATTTGTATCATAATGTCAATGTCCGTTCGTTTGTTATATTATAGAAAGTATGAATAGTAGCATAATCATAGAGTTTGATATATGATAATGCTAATGATATTTTGACACAACGACGTATGTATCCGTCAAGAAATAATTTATGATTTATTGGAGATTTTACCACAAGGGTAGATCATATTTACGAAACTATTAGACATACATGTGGTAAAATCGTAAATAAACCACGGAATTACATACAAAACAATCTAAAATCGCGTCGCACAAGGACAACACCTATGACGAACTTATGACGTGTTTGAGGATAAAGCAAAGATTTTAGCATTTTAACATGGAAGCGAATATTTTACGTTATATTAAAATATAGGCTCCATCATTTAAACTACCGCATGTGTTGTCTAATAGTTAGCATGTTCGTCTTAAGTGAGGTAGATCTTGGACTTCAACAACGGTCGGATCAGACCAAGCACAATAACAATGGTAGCTTCTGCTGCTCTAAGCACACATCATTACGGAGTAAGATCAAAAACGAATTTGTTCGAAATCATGATAATGTGTACGATTGGGGCAACATGTGAATCCACGGACGGTTGTTTCACTACTGCTGAAAATCAAACTAAGCATGTTGGTCTAGTACAAAGCGGATATCATCATCTCATCGAAATGGAACTTGTTGCCGCCATGACTATAGCTGACAATCTCATGTTCTGACAGCTCACAGGGATGACTATTCCAGGAAGTTATAATAAGACATGGAATGTTTCATTGATCTTCTGTTATAGAAAACCTCCTCGGAGCTGTAATGATTAGCGTGCTATCATAGAGTGTGGTATAGATCGTGGGTTTAATCATCACTCAAGCCAAACAAAAGACTGAAATATTTTGGCTCTGGTTACGGTTATGTGCTTGAGTGGAGCAACACGTTTATATGCGGATTATTGCTTCAGTGTGCTAGCTAGGACTATAAGCGGGCTTGTTTACAAAACAAATTATAATTATCTCATCAAAAAGTAACTTCTTTTTCCAATGATATAGCTAAAAAATTGCTCATTTGGCGTTAAACAAACGCCCCTCACTAACTCACTCAAAATAACCTTTTATTTTATTGGGTTACCTTTCCTTTATCGGGATTTAAATGATTTCACCGCTATTATTTTCACTGTTAGGATAAATAAGATTGTAGTATGTCATTTAGATTTTATTCATTTCATTTATTGACTGTTGTTTAATGGAGAGCTGTATTCAGCATGAAGGTAAAATGTGGCAAATATCAACTTTTCATGAACAATGAATATTATCAAAAGAAAAAAAAAAGAATATATTTAGCAGTGCACCAGTGACTGCTTGAGTCAATAGATCAATAGCCTTGTCACAACCATGTCGACATTAAGTGTATACAAAGTGCCTTATGTCATAGTATTGATTGAATAGGAACATACTAACATCTACACAATGCTTCAGCACATTCTGATTGAGGCTACGTGCATTGTGGATTACATTCATTTTGCTTTACTCTTGTGTCAGTTGATTACGTTGCCCCGTACTAAGAGTAATGCAAATCACCTAAACGTGGGTGTGGCTTTACCAGGAGTAACGGAGTGGCACACAGGCCTGTGTACCTGGATATATTTTCTAGTCCAGCATTTAACATTAACACTCTTCAGTGTTTGCATCCATAAAATTAGTTTAACTCGCCATATTTTGTTGAAGTACCTGTAACAACCCCCGAAAGGGAGCGGTCATGTATTTATGTGTTATGAGTGTCGATCTTTCCACCAACCCACGAAAGTGAGCGGTCGTGTATTTATGTGTTATGTGTTTAAGTGTCGATCTTGCCTCTTTCAACGATTTTGCTATAGGAATTGTGAAATGTTACGACAGTATGTTAGTTTTTTGTTTTTAATTTTACTTAAACAGTATGGGTAATTCTAAATACAACAACAAATATAACATTTACTCAAACTCGTATTCAACCACTGTCCAATCAGAACACATTCCATACTGAATGCAATGTTCTGATTGGTCGTATTTTCGTCGAGTAAAATTACCAAGATTGTTCATGGAATGTGCTCTGACCATAAAGCCAGGTCCAGATCTATTGAATTACTCTCTCAGGTTTAAGACTACATTTTGTTCCTCCCAATCAAGCTGAAATCGTAGTAAAAACTCAGTGTCTATTGAGGCTATTCTATCTGAACTGACTTGAATACATATTATGAACTATGTAGACATTTTACTTCCTGATATTTCCGCTTTATGTCAGTTCTTATAACCAAGTTAACCTAATCGTAAGTTCAATTTATCCTTTAACATTTAACACACTTTGAATTAAAACATGTATTTAATCATTAAACATATTTTAGACTGATACCTCCATTCTCTTTTCAATAATAATCGATTAATTTCTTTATCTGAGTTTTTTTGTTTGTACTAGCATGGAACTTTTTGATTATTTTATATCTGTATCAAACAATTAATTCAGTTGCGGGGTGACTATTTACACAGAAAACATTCAATGGTGCATGTTTCAACCATATGCAAATATAAGCAGCATCACTTCATACAATATACACTTACGAGCATATGGGAATGTTAAATTTGCAACTTCTTGTACCACAACGTAAAAGTGTACAATCAAGTTCGTTAAGAGAATTGTGTACTGGAGATGGTTCACAGGATTCAACGCCTCACAGCTGTCCAGACGATCACCATGTGGTGGTACCATCTCGATGGGGATTGTCCTAAATAAACATTAGAAAAAATGACTTCAACCTAGGAACAACGTAGCCTTGCTTTAGTAACTTTTGAGTCAGAAGTTGAGTTATGTCCAGAAAATAACTGTACAGAGCACGTTATAATACAGAAAGTATGACGATAGTGCGTGTCGTATTTAGAAGCAGTTATTCATTTAATGTTTTATGTGTGTATTCAAAACGTAAAACTTAACAAATACAATCCAAAAAAACCTAATTTTGTTTTCACATGGATCTTTGTACAAGAAAATGCAGGAATAAAAATTATTCAGTTGAGTACAATTTGGAAAATGGTTAAAAAAAAAAAGGAAATATTTCCCAATTGGTGCCCCTTCCTTTATTATTATTGAAATCGTATACATAAATAAAATCCAGGTCAGGAAAACAAACAGACTAGTTTTATTGATCGTTGTTAGCTCACAGTTCGTTATAGCTTCATGTCGATGAAACTTTTGTCAATAATAGCCGGATTGGTTAATAAACGTTAGGGGATACCGAAGAAGGAATAAAACAAATGAACAATCAAGAGAAACTGGAAGTATTTAGAGTACACAAGAAGAAGAGTAACAAAACAAAAACACAGCAAAATATGTGTCGGACACCACCACACACAAATAATGTATTATTTACCTTAAAAGATATAAAAAAAAACTCAGGAAAAAAATAACAGTAAAATGAGCACAAACAGGTAAAAAAAAAGTCAAACAACAAAAGGCATGGAGAGCGTAAATAGAACACATTTGTAAGATCTGGTTAGTTCTCACTCAAATAGATTGTTGACAGTCAGTAGGTTACCACTATCATAGCGTCATAATTGTTGAACTTTTGATAACCCCACGATGAACAGCATGTCTCAAATAATAACAATTATTGGTCATTACAAATCTGGACGTCTGAGTACTTATACGTATAAATGAGAGCATGCGCGGTAATAGTTGACCATCTGACTGACCTGATTCATCAATGAGCATAGTTTACAACAAATGAAAGCAAAATGTCATAGTGTGGTGTTTTTTAGTCATGCTGTTCAAACTCAGTTGTGTTTATTTTTTATTTTATTTATCAAACGGTAACAATATACTAGTAAACGAAATATTATATTAGAGAATAGATGTAAATACGAGTGAACCATTGTTGTTTTATTAGATATTACTCCTTAATGACGCATGCTTACTAGGGTAGAAATAATTAGCAATTTTATAATCTTTGATTCGACTCGAACGGGAATCGAACCTACGATTTACCGATACACAACAGAATCGTTTGTATTTTAGAAATGAACAATCAGACAATGGAATGCATGTACCAAATATTTCTTTTAGCATATGAATGATAAGAAAGTTGTGAATGAGGTGTTTAATAGTTTAACATTAAAAACAAAAGATAGGATGAACTACTTGCCCTTCCGGAGCACCTGAGATCACCCCTGTTTTTTTTATTGTGGTTCGTTTTGTTCCATCTTTAGTTTTCTCTGTAGTGTTTAGTAGATCATTATTTGCCCTTTTGTTCTTTTTCTTCTTGCCATAGTGTTGTATGTCCTTCTCCGATTTACGTACCTCTTTGGTATCTCCAAATTCTTCTTAAATTATACTGGTTAATTCTCTCGGGAATATAATTGTGTACCCCAGGCTTCACATAAATACTATTACTTTTGAAATAATGTGTTAATGTTGTTTGTTAATAAATGATATTGTTTTTGTAGGTAGGTATAGGTAGGAGTGTCAGTCTTGTTTGTTACTGGTGAGAGGTGCTACTTTGTTTAACCCATATATTATATAAATATTGCTTCTATTCTTATTATGCCACTTAATATTATTGCAAGGAGTGGAACATAAGGATAATAATAAAATTACCGAACACCGAGCAATCTTCCAAAGGGAAAGTCAAAACTCATAAATCATCAAACAGACAAAATCAGTCAACAACTGGAAAACTGGGAAAACTTGGTACAGGCATTTCTAAAGAAATGGTGGATTGAATCAGATTTTACGGCGCCAAACCTCCCACTTTCATTACGGTTCAAAGGTTCCGGTTGTCAATATAACAGCATTTATAACAATACTGTAACAAAATAGGTAAAATAGTAGTCAACACAGTACAAATTCACTTAGGAGCATGCGAATTGCTTATACTGTTATGCAAACAGGGATGGTTCTGGTTAGTAAATAACATAACTGAAAATCAAAGAAATTTAGCTGAAACCATTTACACTCCCGCTTCAAATGGTCATTTTTTTACCTGTTCTGACTGTGTCCAACAACTGTCGGCAATTTCTCTCTTGTGGAAAATAGTTGAAATCAGTTAGATTACTCAAGTGAAACAGCTCTATGTAAAACAAGTGTAGCAATCTCTTGGTATATACGGATTCTGATTGCCACTTTGGAATCTTCAAACTCTTCTTATTCGATCATCGCGTACAGCGGACATCCCTTAAGGGACAGTACAAGGGGACATACACCGCAACGGATGATAGTCGGAATTGAAGTCGTATTCCTATGCAACTGGATTCCCATGGTTGTATGGCGGACGAGTTCGACCAAAAGTATGATCGTGATACAAATTAAAATAAAACCAACATTTAGTACACGCAAATATCCGTTATTACAAGACCTTCTGTACTGTAAAAGTTTATATGAAGATCCATAAATTGAGAAGGCTTCTATATACAGAACCCGCTAAAGTGTCCGCATGCTTCTACCACTGTTTGTATACAATATGAAACAAAATACAGTGTTCTATATTTTATGAATGGAAGACCAACTGACCTTTATTCAACCCTTAGTTTGTTCTCTTTACAAACGAATACATTCATCAGTAATAACAAAAGTTCAAGGTCACTAATAATCATATATCTTCCCTTTACAAAGTCTGATTATATGATCATTCTGGGTTAATAAATTCGACTTCTGACTGACCTTGTGTTTAATATTTATATACATAGACTAAGTGGCTATATATAGCTTAATGGCTGAATGGCCAAGTTACCCTAGAGTCAATACGTGTTTGTAGTTGTTTCCTCATTATGAACACAACGTAGTCATATTAGTTTAGAAAGGTATCAAGAAGCTTTACTCAATAACAGCGAATGATAATAACTGTACGGTTTGTTGTTTTTATAATGGAGGGTGAAATGAAAGAAAGAATAATAATTTGAAAAAGATGGAATTCAAGTACATATATTGTCTAATATATTGCCTCCTTTTCCCCCAAATAAATCAATGATTCGTAAGAAGAAAACGGAAGAGAAAAATCAATTGAAAATGGTGGTTGCTATTTGATGGACACACGAAGTAGGATGTAAGTGTTCTAAAAAAAAGTTTGAAGATATCAATGGGGTAATTAGAAGTGGCGAAAGGAAGACAAACAATGATCAACATTACACAGAAACTAAATATTGAGCAAAAAATACACGACGGGAAACTCAGATGATCCGGAATAAGATGTAGTTCTTCCTAAAACAATGGCACCCGTCGTGTACCCTTGTCCAAACTGAGATGGCAAGACATCAATGAAAAAAATAGCACAAGATTGCGGAACATACTCGTAGTCATTATTTTGTGACACGGATATTCCGTGACGGTACATCAAATAGAAACCCCCCGGTTCAGTACCTCCCTTGTAAGCAGCTACCATTTACCAAGGAAGTCCTAATACAGATCAAAGATAGGTTTTAAATTATATAAATAACACAATTCTAAGACTGTGACTCACTGTTCCTTAGACCACACTTGTTATCACAAGATACTCCAGACGATCACTATTTTATCACAAGATACTCCAGAGGACCACTATTTTATACGAATAAACTTTTTACTTAGAATAGTTAAAGATACCAAATGGGAAATCATAATCTGTAAATGGAAGAAGGACAAGACAACAGAATGGCGAAAAGAAGAAGGACAAACAACAGAATGGCGAAAAGAA
>MJUT01061660.1:78435-90336 GCA_002080005.1 Gigantidas platifrons
ACAACAGAATGGCGAAAAGAAGAAGGATAGACAACAGAATGGCGAAAAGAAGAAGGACAAACAACAGAATGGCGAAAAGAAAAAAGGACAAAAGGAAAAACAACGATCTATAAAACATTACACATAAAACTAAAGATCGTGTATCACGAACCCCACCATGCAAAGTAACCTACATCGGTATTCCACCTCATGTTTAATGAATTATGCAGGCAATCCATTCTATATGAAATGGGTTACCCTTACTTAAAGCCTGGAATTTTGTCTCCTGTATGTGTCTATGGCTTTATAAAGCAATCATCAGACAAAAAATAGATTCATGTCAGTTTAAAGTATCCCAAAATAAATTACCCAAATTATATATAAAACTACATTATATTCTGTATTTAGATGGGTGCAATAAGACAAACAAAAGCAACGACACATTCTGACCATGAAGAGTAGTCAAATGATAAAATATTGCTAGAAGTGCACAATAACAAACAAGTGTCCTATGTCCTCTGTGAAATTAAGAGTTTGATGGAGGGAAATGCCCGCTTTACTTGTAAAAGAATAGTTCGGTTTAAAATATGCACTAGTTTTTGTCCGTATTTACGAAGCCACGAAGTCTGCGCCTTTAATAATATTATTAAAAAGATTTTCTCTTAATTCATAACTGATATTAAAACTCCTTTAAATCCCTCGTTTTCAATCTGTTTGTACTAAAGCACGTTGCTGGACACGGGTCATAACTTTGTTTACATTTCAAAATTGTCAACTCTGAGTGACCCTACGTAGATAGTGCGTGATACCTGATATTAACATCACAAAATAGGTCAGTAATGGCTACATTACAAATATGTCCTACTTTGTACTTTAAATGAAGCAGAAAATGAAAACATCCGTGGTAATGACTAGCAATGTAAAGCAAAACCTGTCTAAATCGCACCCTAATTAAACCGGAACATCCTGCTTAACTTGAACAGCTTATTAAGTTCAGGGCTGACTGCTATAAAACTAAAAGATAGATTAAATGAATCAGTTCAACTTTGTTTCATAAAAAGAACGTAGGAACCAATATTTTGTTTAAAGAAGTGACAAATCTTATCTGGTAAAAGACGACTCTGGTTCTAACATAAAATTCTCTGAAATTGGAAGAAGATCCTGCTCCGTTTATGTCACATGTACTTTTGTTTATTGCTTTTGATTTGTTTCTGAAAATATCTAATATTGATCACGTTTATTGTCTTTTTAAAGGTTATTATAAGGTATTAAGTATTATTAATATGTTTATTCCTGTATGGGATCATTGTTTTTTTTTAATATAAATAATATTCACGCCTTCATTTGATGATACACAAATCGCTTTGTCATATTTTAACATAGAAAAATATACTAGTATTATATGATTCGTGCTGTCAGGTTTAGAACAATAACAGAAAAGAATGCTTCTGAAAATATGGTTGAAACTTAGATAAAGCACATTTAATATTTAGTATTATACATATTTTATGTTATTTTTGTTTGTATATTGTCTTGTATGAATAGTATAAAGATACAGAAGGAGTAATTAGAGAACGTAAATTGAAAATCAAAAAATGCAATTGCAACAACGTAAATTGACAAAAAAGATGAACAAGTTAACAGTCGACAAAACATTACACAGAAAACAATAGATTGAGAAACACGAACCCCGCTGAAAAGCGCGAATAAACCCACGTGCTCTGGGAGAGTAAGCACATGCTGATCAATTAGTGACAACCGTATTTTTGGTTTTGATTTGTTTCTGAAAATACCCATCAATTATTATGTTTTTGTATTTAAATATTATCATTATTATTATATGATATTATTTATAGAGAGAAAAAGTCGAAGAACAAAGGTTAATTCTGGTATGAAATCAATAATCGGAGAATATTTATATATAGATGTTTTATACAATATTGAAGCAAATCCCTTTGTCATGATTTTAGATATAAGAATTCGGTTAGTGACAATAGCAGAAAATATGTGTTATATCATTAAAACGTAGTTAAGGTACATTCTATATTTAGCTTTATTGAATACAAGACAACGTTTTAATGTTCCTTTGCATTGCGGCAATGTTTATAGTGTTATTTCTTAGTAGTCATGTCGTTTAAAATCTTATTGCTTTGATTGATTGATTTGCTGCTTAATGTCACAATATGCCAGCTATATTCATGACGAAAGCACTATATAAAATGCAAAAGTGGCTATTGGATAAGTCTATAGATGGACATTTTGATTGCCACAAATAAAACAGAGAAATACTGGTTAGGATCGGATATTTTTCACTAGCAGTGCGCCACCGCCGACTTCTGTACAGTTATTGCTCGTTCAGAGTTACCATAATAAGTCTCCCATTTACATGACGTCCAACTGAGGTAGTCTTTATAACTATGAGGACAGAAAATCCTTAAATTAGTTTTCATGATAATATTTCTTCTGTGTATTCTTTAAATGGTTTTGTGTTCATATTGTTTGTAAGAAAAGTTTGAAGATACCAGAAGGACAATTAGATGCTGTAAGTGGAAGTACAGACAATATAATTGTCAAAGGACAGCAAGACGAACTATGGTCAACAAAACCCAACACTCAAAATAAAAGATTCAGCAACACGATCCCCACTAAAAATCGGGAGGGGGTGGGGGTGGCTCCAATGAGTTAGGTCGCTGGATCTAGCAACTCATACAAGCCTATCACCAATACGGCGTGGGTTCGCGCCCGGCTTTGTAAATTACAAAAAAGGGTGCATTCTACTCGCAACCGCAAGTGATAAAGTTTACCAGTTGCTTGCCCATGGCCGGTGGTTCTCTCCGGGTACTCCGGCTTCCTCCACCACTAAAACTGGTCGCCATGATATAGCTGAAATATTGTTGAAAGTGGCGTTAAACACCAAAAATTAAATCAAATCATCTAAAAATCGGAGAGAAACGCAGGTGTTCCGTAAAAGTAATCATCAGTTCCACTCTCACAAGTGTTGCACTTATATTTAATGTCACAAATCTGTGTCTTGAAGAATTAATTCAATTCAATTCAATATTTATTGTCATTTAAATCATAAAACAGATTTGTGACAAAATAAAGACAATAATATCTTACAAGTAAGAAAAAACAACAAGAATAACACATGTACAATGTATTATGAGTTCCCTGTCCTCAGTTCAAGAGACTGTTTAATGACAAATAGAGCTATGCTAATTACATACCAACGGTTAGGAACTCTACAAAACATTATGATTGTAATTTGAAAACAACATTAACCTTTTGCGTATTGGACTGATACGGTATAATTATGTCGATTCACATATCGATTTTGTTTTAATAACTCGTAGTAACCAATTAAAGAAGGAAATATTTTGAAGAGTATTAAACGTGACTTCCTGTCTTGATAATGCGTAGATAATGTCACCATTAAATCTAAATGAATGATAATGGCGATTAATTCATGGTAAATTAGCTAAATTTAAATAATTTGTAACGGTAGTTTGTTTATCAATTTTATCACAATCATACATCCTTGTTATGTTTATCCTTCCTATATATGAAATACACGTCCCTATAACATTTGTTTTAGTAGAATCTAATACTTTACGCCCACAATTGTGGTTCCAATCTTTTGACCTTGAGCGTACCTGATGAAGGTTATTCCAGAAACACATCGTGCGACCCCATTGGAAATAAGCCCAATTTATTGGGCTTTATGGGTTATCCTAGGCTGTCAAGTTTACAATATTTATAATTTATTTTTATGTATATTGTAATAGTATATGTGTGTTTTATATGTATGTGATTGATTTGCCTGAATAAAATATTATTATATTATTATCTACGTTTTTATTAAGTGTACCATTGAAACAATATAAAATAATATAAGAAGAGTTTGAAGATACCAAAGGGTAATCAGAATCCGTATATTGGAGAAGAACAGACAACACAATGGCCAAGAGAAAAAGTACAAAGTTGTACATGCCTTTCAAGTAACCATGAAAATAGACAAACATTAACAGGTTTAACGACGCCATATCTCTATGTCTTTTCTAAGACAGGACCTGGATTTCCAACATCATATGTCGTGGCTTTTTTATGTTCAATAATTTGAGGTGAGAGATAGTTGTTCGTTTTGTTGATATTGGCGGAATTGTGATCATAACTGTATTAAATATTCTTTTAATAATATGAAACAGAAGCTCCCTCACTTAAAGGTTTACTCGTCACTTCAGATATTCTATGTTCGCCATCTTGAATTTTGGAAGTTTGGACCCTCCTCTGTGATGAATGTGTCTTCTCCTATATCCACATTTGTACTAAAACAATGAAGAGTAGATATCTAAGTTATTGAGCACAAGGCACTTCTGGAATACCCACCAGGTAGGTCCATAGTCGAAAATTTGAAAGCCTAATTAGTTAAAAGAATTTGGAAGCAAATAAGCCAAAAATCCTTAACAGAATACCCAAAATCGGATAAGATTACGTATGATTCAGGGAAATTGACATTACTGTTTTGGGGAACTGTAAATTTCAACAAACATATATGATAAACCACTTCGATCAGTACCAAAGCACAGACTACCGAGTGGGTGATTCCAGCGGGGACATATAGTCCATCAGCAGAGATATCGATGTAGTGATAGTGATAACAATATAGATAAAGATATTGAAGAATGTGCTGACGGCGCATTTCTGGAATAACCTTTCATCAGGTACACAAGCGATTAGAAATTGTGTCAGTACACAAAGATCGTTATTTTATTGTGCTATCTGCTATCTTTAGTTCATTTCATTAAAAGTATCACGTTGTACTCTCTAATTTTAATGGAATTATTTTTGACTATTTTGATTTCGTGTTTATTTATGCTATATTTTTTAATTTAAACACAGCAATTGACTTTCTTTCTTAGAAACAAAAGTAAATCGTAGGAAATCAAATGTGGTGTAACATGGTCTATTGTAAAACCAGTTTTTGACCCCCCCACACCCCCCACACACCCCNCACCCCCCGCGGTATATTCTCTAAACCTGATCAATTACTTTGTTTGGATCGTCAGCCAACAAAACGAAGTATTACAGCAATATTTTGTCATAAGAGGGTGTAGTAACGTAAAACAGAATTCTGATCAATAAATTTAATTTCCATTTTCACCAACTAGGCATAAAACAACATTGTTTTTCTTGTTTGTTCCGGTCTTTGTGTATTGTTACTATTTGCTTGTCAATGTCCTGTTTGAATCGCCTTTCTCCAGTCTATTGAATCAAGCTTCCTCACCCAAAGGCGTAGGTGACCAAAGTCGATTTTGGCTATCTTGTTTATGCCCTTTGTTTGTATTGCTCCCAAGCACCTTTTAAATTATTTGGCTTTCTAATCTTTCGACTTTAAACTTACCTGATGAAGGTTATTTCAGAAAAGCGTCGTGTGCACTAAATTTGATATCTACGGTTTATAAAATAGTGTTCATTACGAACATTACAATAGGTGGTGTACGTGTGTTCTGGTCAGAACGCGATAATACTTTCTAAGCAGACGGTCTACACTCCGTGGTTTCTGTACTGTGTGTGGTGTGTCATGTCATGTCGTGACATTGACGGTTATTTTAAGGTGAGCTTGGAAATGTCATGTCTACTTGCATGGTGTTTAGGAAAAATGATACTGCAATACAGGAATAGATATGGTTATATGAAGCAAAGCGTACCCCTATCATTACATGTATTGCCTTAGACAATGTTTACAAACACCGATATTTCTTTTTAATCTGAGAGTGTAATTTTTATACAGAGATTAGTTTGCTGCATGTGTTAATTTAATACAACACAAATTATTATTTCTCTAAAGGATACAAACGTGTCTTGGGTTGAAAATGAAAAGTATCATATTCTCCATTTTTATTTTGCCCGATCCATTGTTTTTTTTTTTAAGATTTGTCTTGTGCCATTGTTTAGTGAATAGTATCATATTTGTCACATTATTATAGTATGTCATATGAATTTAGTACGCTTTGTTATATAAATGAAAACAAAGGTCAAACAGTCATGGTCAACAATTTCACTTATATCAATAACATCTCTTTGCTTTCTGTTTTTGTTATTGGTTTTGTTTTTGTTTTTGTTTTTTAAAGTAGCTTTATTTTACCGCATTATTTTACTCTTATGATATTTTCCCATGTTTTCCATTCACTGAATGTGTGTACTAACTAACTACTATTTTGGTACAAAATTAAATGTAAACAAATAGAGACAAGTAGGTCATATTTACCTACTGACCAGTCTGATCAATGATAAATATCTTGTACCTGGCATGACAATTTGACCTTTCTAGTGGTCAGTTAGAGCTTATGCTATTTAATATATGTATGTTTTTGTAATTGTTATTGTGTTCTGAACATCAACAAACAAGACCACATGACAATGTTTTTAATTCTTTGCTCGAGGAAATATACATTTTTAAAGAATGAAAAAATAAATAATAAAATACCGGTTCCAGGTCATAGGGGTGACACATAATCGGATACCTGTGACATTACACCTGGATTTGACCCTCCCTGATCTGAAGCTTATATATATCAAATATTTTATCAGTAGTCACGATGACAATACATGCGTAGTTGTGTTGTCCTTGTATATATTGCTGACCTTGTTCCTGTTCCGAATATTCATTAAATATTTGACCTTTATTCTGAAGTGTATAATGAATAAAAGTGGGCATCGGTGACCAAATGGTATATTGTGGTAAATAAGTGATATATTGTGTATTTCTGACCACAAGTTTTGCGCAATTGACGTGGGTACGTTCCCCGATACCCTACTAAAGTGCTAAGGTGTCAAGACACCTATCTATGGATACGCATTTGACCTGTCAGTGCGATATAACTGACACTTTCTAATTCAGTTGTTTCGAATCATGTCAATTCCGACCACTTTCCGTCTTTTTCGTGTCTTGACGTCTGAACAAATAGGCAGGCGACTTCCGGTGTTTACGCTATTACTGTGACAACGTCAGCATATCATAGTCGTAGATGCGGTAGATTATAAGCAATTGTAATATGGAGACGCCAAGGAAACCGCTGAATAAATACTGGTGTTCGGTACCCCACTATCTGTCTTGTATAAGAAATATATACATAAAGGCAGATCGTTTTCCTTTCATGATGCTGACAAATAAAGAAAGAAAACAAATTTAATTTTAAAGAATTATTTGTCTCTGCGTTGAAGTCTTTGATACAAATAAAATAATTTAATTGATATATCTGCCTTTTACAGAAAATGTTAAGATATTTTTAACTTGAGAATCGAACGTTAAAACGGCACATATCGATCGGAGTTTTTGTTGTGTACATTGACACCGGAAACTCAGGGCCTTTAGTTCCATCGAAATCACGTGATTTGGCAGACGAAATTAACAAAATTTTGACGGAATGGAAATGATTCGAAACAACCGAATTAGGTTGTTTGGTAGTCATAATATAGCTACAAAATTGCTGGAAATGATGATAAACCCAATGGCACATCTAATGTCAAAATACGATGTGTATGTTAGTAATTACTGTTGTTTAGACTGGAGAGATAATCAAGCAACAAGACACCAGAATACAAACACAACAGTATAACAATACAGTACAGACAATAACTAACAATAAACAGGAGAACAACATGAGACCATAGAAATAGAACAGGCTCTCTGTCAGGGTTGGGATATCATGTCCAATTTGTCAAATCCACCATAAAGTCATAATCGGTAAGGCAAGTTAAGGGATTCGGGAATTGAAAAATGATGTTTTCATTTTGTCTTAGATTGTTTATACAGTCTTTGATTTCTATATTTTAATTTGTCAGATCATTCGTTCTTTTCTATTTCAGTCCCTTTTCTTATATTCATTGGATACGTTTTATTTTATTATTATGTGGAATCACTATTGTTTAAATAGAAAAAACAAACAAGCTAATCTTGGTTGTCATTTGTCAGTCACATACTATGATAAACTTTAATCTTAGCTGCCTTAGAGAGATATCACATATTTCATGATGCGTACATATTCCTTATATACATAATATAAGCATATCTGGTTTTATCTAGAAAAAAATATTTAGCTGGGTTTCATATTTTATGCATGTGAAAACGCTAGTCTTCATTTCCCATTATAATTCTCCATCTTTTAATGACAGTGCAAGGCAAAGCTCATTTTATTAAATTTGACAAAACAAAAAGGTCCCAATGGAGTATATTCAAAGCTTAAATGGGGAAACTTAAAACTTCTGACCAGACTGCAAAAATAAATAAATTAATAAAAAAAAATATCAGTCATTAGAATATTATTTTCTTTTATTATACGTGACCGGTAGTATGATTAAATGAGCATATACTACTTTATATTTTCTAGATAAGCACAAAATTCGTTGTATTCGTCCTCATATATTAAAGCTACTACATTTAAATTAATCATATTAAAACTAACATTTCGTATAAATATATGTCAAATTGTCACTTTAATGAGGCCATAGCCCTGGGCAAAGTCCACATGTAACACTTCAAGGCGGTTTGTATTTAGTAGTAGAAAAAGAATAACATTTTATATTCACTAGATTTAGATGGAAACACAAGTATTTTGACCTGTACAAGTCACTTGTGGAAATATCTACATTTCAAGACTGTTGTTTAGCAATCAGTCTTACAGCGATAAAATGAACTTTACAGAGGGAATGTTATTCAGTCTATTGCTTATTTGTTATTGGTGTATTGTCCCAGTATTGTTAAAATTGCTGTTATAGTGACATCCGGAACTTTTTAACCGTAATGGAAGCGGAAGGTTTGGCGCCGTAAAATCGGATTCAACCCACCATTTCTTTGGAAATGTCTGTACCAAGTCAGGGTCATTACGGTTTTCCCAGTTTTCCGGTTGTTGACTGATTTTGTCTGTTTGTTGATTTATGCGTTTTGTCTTTCCCTTTGGAAGATTGCTCGGTAATCGGTAATTTTGTTATTACCCTTATTTGCATCTATGAACTGTTCTGTCTTGTCCTGGATTTTATGATAGCTTGTATACATTATTTACTATTGGTACACTCATTGTCTTACACCACTAATATAATAAATCCAATTCCTGCTTGTGTCTTCATATACTCCTTTTATTTGCAATACAATCTTATGTAATTAAGTTTGACTGTACCCTCCACCATGTCGGTGGTTTTCGTCAAGTACTCTTTGGTTTTCCTTAAACCAATAAAACTGACCGCCACGATATTGCTGGAATATTGTTGAAAGTGGCGCTAAACACCAATCACTCTTACATGTTAGAGCATGGAATAAGTCGCTGTAGCAAGATTATTAACCGATGTTTTACAATAGTGAGTCTCCTCTTAGTTAAAACGCTTAGTATGATCGTCTGTAGTACGGAAGATCGTAGGTCTGGTCACCGCTCGGGTCATTCCAACGATCATAGCATTGGTGCGGCATGAGAGAACAGTAGCAAGAGTAGTTGAGTTGGAGATTTTGATCTGTTACCAAGCATACATCATCATCTGATGCAAAAACATCTTTTTCTCATCAAAATACAACTGAATTATTGTTCATTTGGCTTTAACAACAATCAACCACTCACTCACTTTATAACAATGTATGTTAAGCCTTTTCCAGTGGGGTTCATGTTGCTCGATTTTTAGTTTTATGCTTAGTGTTTTGTAGATAGTTGCTTGTCCTTTTGTACTTTTTCATTTGTCCACTGTGTTGTCTGTCATTAGTTTTACGGATTCCGATTACTCCTTTGGTATCTTCAAACTCTTCGTACACAAATATGAAAGATGCTCCTTTTAAAATTATAGCACGAGGAAAATATTATACAATGAGTTTGAAATGTTGCTTGTATAAGCAAATCATAGAGAAATATGACGAGTAAGGTGAGTAGGTAAAATCACTTACAATGATAATGTTATCAGAAAGAAAATAACATGTAATACATTGAATAGAAAACTGGATGCTTGCACAAGCACCAAGAGACCTTGAGAGCTTAAAGCGATATTTACATAAACATCATTATTTATCACTATGTTAATCCGCATACCAAGTGCTTGGTCAACTTAAAAACTTTCTATGCATATCATATGTTTGTGTATTGTTGATATTATTGGTCAATGAGATGCGTCCTACTTTCGTTGTGAAATTAGCATATCATAAATTTAATCCAGGAGAAGAGGATCTATTAAGGGTAATATGTGTAAAGTGTGGAAGATATTGGATCATACATGACTCACGTAACACAATCTTTAATCAAGCTACAGACCACCGTTTTCGTTAAAAGTGGAAAAGAAACTTGCATAGGTAAAAAAAGACATACTAAATTTAATAAAGTTCTGGCGTAGATCTATACAAGTGGGCCACATGCAAAAACTCTAATCTCTTCAACTCGGCACTAAAATTTAAAATAATCCATTAACATTCTGTCATGGGGATGTTTTTATAATCCTATTTAACAAACCTTTGTGTTGCGTCAAAGCTTCAGCAATTGGAGCAAGACCAGGTCATATGGGGAAGATTAATATTTCCTGCAACATATATGACATCCTTTATGGTGTATTTATTCTCCTAGAAAGTCCAAGGAAGAATCAGATATTTACATAGCATTGATATGTCTGCAATCGAAACTATTGTATAGAGAGGTCTTCCAATGTGATTGAATTGTGTTGCTAAAGATACCATTTACATAGTTGAACATGAAATTAAAGGACCTTTATTCCTTTTTCGTGGCAAGACCCTGATTCATACGAATAAAGGGAAAGTCAGGAAAAACAGGAGCGCAGGTGGTACCAAAAGGAATAACGACCGTTTGTTGACAAAAGTCCACTAAACATAGCATATAGGTTCCCAATTTAAAAATCTAGCATTTTCATGATGTCCGTTTAAGAGAATTGCTTGTTAGAATCAGAGTGTTTCTTTCTTTTTTGTTTTTTGTTGTTTGTTTTTTAAATACCTACGATGGTCAGTCTTTATTTTAATCTGTATTCTGGTTGTTTGATAAAAAAAAACATATACATCTAATAATGCACACATGGTGTTTCTGTGAGTATTAGTATATAATTTACAACATAAATGACATATTAAAACAAAAAGAAAATAACTTTATGCAAATAGACATCAAGAAGGAAAAGAAGGAGATTTAACATAATGTCGAGGGCTACCTATTTATTTGTTGGTGTGACAGTTACCCATTTACACACCCTGGAGAGAATGGCCTCTTCTGAACTAAACTAGCTTATTGTTCAGTCGTGCGTCGTGTCATCTTTTACAATCATTGACCTTATAAGACCTACACCATTATGAAATGTATTATTGTCGTAACTTTGAATTACTCTTGTTTCACAGGTATTACACCGATCCATTTGGACGTTAACCTCATAATTTCTATAGGTATCATTGATAAAACTATTAGTGGAAAAGAGTATGTAGGTACAACGACCGACAATAAAGCAAACAGGAAAAACAAAGCAACCGACCATCTTTGGTGGGAAATTTCGTTATTAGCTGTGTTCGCAAAGAACAAATAGAAGACACCAAAGGGATCATCCGCAACCGTAAATCTAAGACAGACAGACAATACAATGACCAACAGAAAAAGAACAGAAGGACAGACAATACAATGACCAACAGAAAAAGAACAGAAGGACAGACAATACAATAACCAACACAAAAAGAACAGAAGGACAGACAATACAATGACCAACACAAAAAGAACAGAAGGACAGACAATACAATGACCAACAGAAAAAGAACAGAAGGACAGACAATACAATGACCAACACAAAAAGAACAGAAGGACAGACAATACAATGACCAACAGAAAAAGAACAGCCGGACAGACAATACAATGACCAACACAAAAAGAACAGAAGGACAGACAATACAATGACCAACAGAAAAAG
>MJUT01061660.1:103191-124274 GCA_002080005.1 Gigantidas platifrons
TTAGTCAATATAATTACATCTATTATTGAGGAATCTGAATTAATTTCAGAAAATATGTCGCCAAATGTCATTCATTGTTAAATGCTGTGTCAAACTGCACCAGTCTCATGTATTTCAGAGATTTTTACATAGACTCTTAAGGCCAAATAAGGGTTCGTCGCCTCGGATTTTCATTTAGTCCAGGAACCTCGAATGTTTAATTGTTTTCATTAATTTTTATTTCATTTAATTCAGCTTGATTCAATGTATCATTTTTCAGGTTCAGAAAATGACATACATGATATTAGGAATGATATCATCTATATAGATCATATGAAAATTGCAGACGTCCCGGCGTCGCCATCTTAGATATGCAAATGAGCAAATTACCCATCATTTCTGGCTATGCGCTTCCATTACGGCTAAAAGGTTCCGGTTGCTACTATAACAGCATTTTTAACAATACTGGGACAAAATAGGTATAATAGTAGTCAACTTCTGGAAAATCCATCGTTTATTATCGTCTCTGCAGAACGGTTTAACTAAACGGTCATCTTCTTACACAATTTAATTTCAAATGAGATGTTGAATGACGTCATGTCTAAACCACGATTACTTAATCCTTATCTTTATACATTTTCCATATTAACTTTATGAAAATCCATCATTTATTATCGTCTCTGCAGAGACAGAATATTTTTCGACAAGATCTTGGTATCGGAATATATATTTTTTAAGAGATCAAATAAGGCGAATCTTTTAATAGCCCTGGTCCAGTAGCCTGTTTCTCAGATATTGATGACGCTTCAATAAATCAGAATAATTGCTACTGGCCCTTGCATAACGAATCAATTGCGAGATGTAAACACCATATACAGGAGAAGCTGGTATATGGCTGTACATACTAAGTATTTGGAAAATTTATGATTTTAAAATTGAAGTCATCCCGTTTATCATAAATTTTAGTACTAAGTTGACCACTGTCGTCAAATTCGATGTATAAGTCCAAAAATGATGTGGACGAAGCTGTATCTGTGGTCTCTTTAATTTCAGCTCTGGAGGATATATAAATGGAAGAAATTCTGCAAATTTAGGATTATTGATAGATAAAACGTCATCAGTATACCTGTATGTGAAATGAAAGGCTCTAGCTTCATGTATCTTCTTCTTCTCTTTTACAAGATTTTGAAGAAACTCCGACTCATATGAGTATAAAAATAAATCGGCTAGAGGTGCACAACTCGTACCCATTGGTATGCCGATGACCTGCTGAGACAGTGCCCCTCCAAAGGAGACAAATATGTTATCGATGAGGAAGTCCAGCATACTGATCACTTGTTCCTCGGAGTAGCATGTTTTACTCGTAGTATTAACTCACGGAGGAAAAAGTTGACAATTGACACAACAAATCATATAGCACCGTACAATGGATTTTTTTTCCACATCGGTACTAATGGGTCATAAAGGATAATACACAGATTAATAAGTGAATAGTTCAACACTCGTACGATTATTGTCTAACTATTAACGAGTTCACCTTATATGACATTTCATTTCACTGTTTTATAAGGTAACTATAACCAGATCATGTCGGTGTACTTTAATGAGGGCAATATACAGTGATTAGGATAATTAATTCCCTAGACATATTATTGTATTGTTCTGTATTTATTCAAAAAATCATATTAACGTGTTGTACATAATACCACCAGGTTTCCATTCAGATACAACCTTCTATCCCTAATGATCAAGATAATAGCGTTCTTTATAATACCACTTTTCGCTTGTAGATATGTGTGGGTTGGCATTTTACTCACACGTGCAAAACACGTGCATGACCACATCATTTCACTTTAAATGGATGTTTTGACCCATAAAACTAATTTAACCCCGCCACATTTTATTCAAGTGTCTGTACCAAGACAAGAAAGTGAGCGGTTATGTATTTGTGTGTCAGGGGTGTCGATATCATTTCATTTCATTCTACGAGTTTGTTATTGTATGTTGGTAATGTCACGATAGTGTGGTATTTTTTGCTTGTTTATCATTTAATGGTATAGTATTAAACTTTTTGTCATTGCCACATCTATTATATATGTTACAGTTATATGTTATATTGTGGTGATCAGTTTTATTGATGGATGTATAACTGGGCACCCACAGAAAGCAAGAATCAGAATTTTAAATAAATTGGTAAAAAGACAGTTTGAATACAATACAACTCCAAGAAACAAAACAAAAACAATAAATGAACAACAGAACAGAGATTTTTATCAAAATAATGTAAATTTGAATTGGAAGCGTTATTACATGCCATTTCTAACATACTACGGGTTCAATGGCTTCCAAGAACATTCACTATTATGTAAGGGTAGATATCTTTTATATCTATTATCCTTTGTTTCTTGAATCTCTAAGAAAAATATTTATATCAAGACAAAATGAATCTGGCTATGCATTGCTTCACCCACAATAAAATAGTCATGCAGAACATTTTTGGACAAAACCAAAATGGTGTCCATCACAACATCAGACATATTTCAAAGGTGTTTGACTTATTTTGAAAAGGTTATAGGGATTCGTACTATATTTAACCTAATGACACCTTCAAATAATTTGAGTAAAAGGATATTAACAAAGAGAACAGCGGTTAATTTAACAGGTATGGGCAACTTTCCAGTTGTAATCAGACAATATGTTGCCATAAAGAGGACGACGATTTGTTGGACATTGCGTCTCTTTCACCTTATAGCGACATTTAATACTCATATATACAGTGTAATGTAATATTTATATAATAATGGGACCAAGTAGGCTTAAAACACCTTTGTCAAAAGATATGCGAATCTGTAATAGCAACTGAAGATTTAAGATATATCAACGTACATTGAATACTCACACTTTGACCTTGTTTTCCAAATCAATTCGTTTTAAATAAACGTTAGAGAAAACCGAAGGGGCAATTAATAATGGACAATCCAGCGACACTGGCACCACTGGGTACACAAGACACAGGACGAAGACAAACAAAGTAAAAATAAAAAAGACAACACAGAAAAACTAAAAAGATGAGCAACACGGACCCCACCAAGAAACCCGGGGTGAACATATGTGCTCGCGGAGATGCACATAATTTATAATAGCAATGATAATGTAGACAATAGTACATCAATTGGTGCCAATATAATGCTTTAATTTGTGGGTTGTTGTTTTTTTTTTTTTGCTATAGAATGGCGACATTATACATGCAGTTCATGGTAGACATACTATCCGAACAGGACTCCCAATGCTGACTAGTCCTTGTTATATCTACGTGTTGTTTTAAAAGAATATCATGAAGTACCGGAGCCCCCCTAAATTTAGAGGCCCTGGGCCTCATCTTTCCCTGAACTGATCATAAATGAACAAACATGAACTTGACTGGTATATGGAATTTCAGAACTCCGTGATCAAAGGATCTATCTGAAACCACGAAATTTGGTATCATATCACATACAATGTAAATAATTTTCAATGTCAATGTCAGTGCTGAAGGGTCATAAAGGATAATACCCAGATTAATAGGTGAACCATTCTACTTTACCTTAAATGATATATTAAGTTAAGTGTTTTAATAAGTAATTATATTTAAGTCATGTCCGTTTATTTTAAATCGGTTAAGATATAATTACTAATGCTGATATAAGTTTGTTCTTTTGTGAATTGTTCCAAATCTCCACGAACGAATACCGTTGTATAGAAATGGATTCTAGATGGGGGCACATCTCAGAGAGGGACATCAACTGATTCTAGATGGGGGCACATCTCAGAGAGGGACATCAACTGGTTTTATATTAAAATAGTTAATAAAACGTTCAAAGTAAAGGCTATTATTTGACAAAAATGTTGACAACAAAATGCCACAACAAAAATAATAATAGACAACATTCTCAGAACATATATTATAGCTTAGAAGAGAACATATGAACTTGACTGATCAAGAATTTCAGAATCCAGTAATTCATGCTGAAACCACCAAAATTGATATATCATGTATTCATTTCATTACACAATAGGAATATTTCCAATGTCAATGTCAGTGATAAAGGGCTATAAAGGATAATATCCAGATTAATAGTTGAACAATTCGTAACTCGTACGATTATTGTCTGACAAATCGCTTCACATTAAATGACATTATAAGTGTTTAAAAAGTAATTCTATTTAAGACATATCGTATCGTAAAGTGGGTAAGATGTAATTAAAAATGTCGATATCACTTATGTAACAAATATCCCAGAGGAACCCCTTAAGATTGAAGTAGGATCATGATGCAAAATACTACCCCGAAAAGGACACCCATTGGCAGTGTCTGACGACCCCATTCCGAGACGTAAATAAATGTCCGGTGGTTTAGAAATACCTATCACCCCTTGCACATAAAACAATGACAGAAACAAAACAGCTCCACTTGAACTATATTGTTAGATATGGTCATTGGTAGTCCGTTGCCAAGGTAAACATATCCTTAATTGTTACTTTGTTTTGTATTTAATGTGTTGTTTTGGTAACAATCCTTTCTATATGGATTTCAAACCAATAAAAACATCTGTTCTGTTCTGCTCTGTTCTGTTCCGACTCTGTTCATTATGTAGTGTCCTATATATTGCTACAATATATCAATTAATCTGGTTAAGTAGTACTTTGGAACTCTGATAGAAATGTTTTGTAAATAGGGTATCAGATCTACATTGTATTATACTGTCCATGTTTATGTTGTCATTCATTTTTGTGACGGTCTTTTTGAGTAGAAGTGAATATGTGCAGGGTTGTTTTATCATTTGTTTATATATTTATTGCCGTTGGAGGAGATCCAGTTATCAAGAGGGGAGGGTTGGGATTCCATTAACCCTGTTAACCCTGCCACATGTTTGTGCCTGTCCCAAGCCAGGATGACATAGATTTCCAACGTCATATGTCATGGTATATTTTGCGTTCAGTGAGTTCAGTTAAGATGAGAGATGGTTGTTAGCTTTGTTGATATTGGTGGCATTTACTGTCATCACTGTTCAATCTTTCTTTACATAAAACAATAACGGGATCTGTTTTCACTGTCGTAATATCTTGCCAATCCTTTTACATAGTTGACATTTACTGAATTGGGTAACACGGTGGGTGTCACATGTGAATCATGAACTCTTTACCTTTGTATAACCCATGAATTCACCTCCATTTTTGTTGCTCATTTTCAGTTTTCGATGTTTGTTCACGTTGATTGGTGTTTGTCTCATTTTCCCCTATTTGGTCACGTCTTCGTTTTTATATATTAGTGTGAGGGTTAGGGTTATGGTGTTTAGCGCCACTTTCTATATTAGTTGATGATTTTGTTATCACGTCATTGTATTGTCTATCATATTTTTCATTCTCGGATACTGCCCTTTTGAGTAGTCGTGTCCCTCTACTCCTTGCCGATGTATTCCTTCTGATTCTTAACTTAGCGTAGTGAATTGAATGAACATTGTTATTCAAAATAAAATTAATACTAAGGACAAACTAATGAGCTGCTGGTCTATATTTAACAACAGTAAGCATTTTGTGAACATTATTTTACAATAGTTTCGACCTATGTGGTTATTAGTGATGCACAAATATTTACAACATACATTTTTTAATAATACCTTAAAATATTTTGTTTTTCAGTAGCTATATCATGAGTTCATCGGGTTCGTGTAGCATGTAATGTTTTGTACATCGTTGTTTGTCCTTTGGTCCCTTTGTCATTGTATTGTCTATCCTTCTTCGGTTAAGCTTCTGATTTCCCCTTGGTGTCATCACACTATCTTATCAGTTTTGCGACCTATGTGTACTGTTCCCTATAAATGATATTTTACCCTATCTTACGTACCCAATATCGTTTACAAAACCTTACAACAGTCGATAATAGCTGTAAGCCAAGATTAATTAATTTCTGTTACTGATCCCAGATATATGTATATATAGTCTGATTGTGCAGGCGTAATCGATCAAAGTTTCTGTAGCATGGTAATACGAGTATAAAATCTTCTAGAAGATGAACCTTTTAATGATGCTTCGGGAACGATTACAAACATTTTCCATAGATTTGCGTCTAGATATAATATACAAGTCAATAACATATAAATTAGATCTTCTATCAAATAGAATTCCAACTAATTTCGTCTGTCAAAATATACGGAGAAAACCGAAGGGTCAATGAAGAATGAAAATCCAGACAACACAAGCAGAATTGGGCACGAGACACAGAACAAAAATATACAAAACAAATGAATTTTATTATTTTATGTGCATTTTATGTATTTTGATTTCTTTAGATAAAATGTAATAGGAAATAAAAATGCCAACATCTAAATTTACAACACAGTTGACCATTAATTTAACAGACGTAACGAACTGTAAATATCCTAATGCAAGACAACAAATTATCACAGGTACTCGGGGCAGGATAGTCCCCTTTCTCAAACTACGAAAAACATTGTATCGTATCCTTCAACTATTAAACTGAAAATAATAGCTGAAGGATACGATAAAATGTTTTCTAAGGGGGTATTCTGTCCGCGAGTCAACAGAAATTACCACCATGATGTAACTGAAATATTACTGAAAGTGGTGCTAAACACTTATAATAGATTAATAGTTATACGGACTAATGCATCTTTACGTGCTAATATGTTCACAGTGACCTCGCTATCCTTATTTATAAAACGTAAACAAATATGCAAAGATATCGGTTAATGTAATGTTTGTTAGAAATATTACCCATGAATCAAATGTGTCAAGAACCATCTGCTCATGTTAATGTCAAGGTTATTGGTAATCATTTTCACGTACACATGCAATACATGTAAACATTAATATACATTTAACGGGACATGAAAATCATTTTTGATTAAATTGTTAGGAGTATACAATGAACCTACTATGCTTTATATTTTATGTTTTCACCTTATCACCTTTCCAGTACGATAATTCACAACAGTGGCCTGTACTTTATTGAAAGAATTATACAAACTACATACTGTTTTTTTTTATTAAGTTTCTTCATGACGTACAAGCTAACCTTGTTTTGTTTAGTGCTTTGTTTTTACAGTATTCATGTTCTGATATTATAAGAAATTTTACTTTCAATTTGTAGCAACATTCCAGCTGCACTTGCATATAGAGTATATATCTCTCAGCTGATATTCCAGATCGTGTTGTTCCTATCCAGATTTCCTTGACAAAGGATTGAGCACTGCTGACAAAGAAGCTATAGAACCAATGGTTCCTAGTGGTTATGTTGAAGTCATAACTACAAACATTTAATGGTCGCCTCCATGACTTAGTAAATAGTTACAGAACATCAGTGTCACAGATGACCACTTATATGTTTGTTGTATGTAATCTCGTCCGTCTTTCCTCTCTTTCGTGACTTATCAACGGATTGTTAACAAGAGTAACGGGGTGGGTACCACCAGTAGAACAGGAACTACTCGGAACACATGTAATCACCCCTGATATTTAGTGGACTTCACATTGTAATTATCTATCTAATGTGTTATCGACAATTGTTTGTCTTTTTGTCCTTTCATTCTAAGACGTTGGATTGTCCTTTCATTCTAAGACGTTGGATTGTCCTTTCATTCTAAGACGTTGGATTGTCCTTTCATTCTAAGACGTTGGATTGTCCTTTCATTCTAAGACGTTGGATTGTCCTTTCATTCTAAGACGTTGGATTGTCTGTTCTTAGTTTACAACCTCTGATTACCGCTTTGGTGTTTTCAAAATCTTTTCTCCCACCACCCGACTAAGTACAAGACCAATCATACAAACTTGATACAGATTACCATAAATCTAGTTCTGATACTACTATTTACGCATACTGTATTTACTGTATGTTGGTACGTCGCGGTAGATAGTGTGTGTACTACAATTTCGTGACTACTTTTACATTTATATTTCTTTAGTACTCAGCACAATTTCACGCCTTTACTTACAGTTATTTTCAGGTATATGACATTTTTATAGGTATATTAACATTCAGGTCATTACACTCGATACGTGATATAAATGCCTCTTTCTACCAAGATTGAATGAAATGCACAGCCTTTTTAATAGGTGGAAGGTATTTCAACCTTAATGGTATAGAAATATTCATGATTATTTGAAAAGAATGAGAAAAACTTGACGATTATCTTCTTTATTTCGACCTTTTTATGGCTGTGGTTGAGTATAAATCTACCACAAATCCTAAAAATGTTTCTATTTTTTCATAGATTACAAAAAACACAAGTTATCTCCATAAATGGTAGGTGCTGTCTTTATGGACGCTGTCAGTTAAAGACGGTCCACATTTTCTTCCTGGACAATCCGAGTTTTCTTGGTTCGTATTCTCTCCAGGTCGACTTCTCACCTATTAGAGTAATAAGAAGAGGATAATAGACAAAATAGATAATTCCCTTTGTAAATGGAATTATCTTCCTCGTTCAACTTTCGACTTAGAAACTAGTTTTTCAATTATTGATGAAGTAAAGTTATTAGCTTACATCACCTGGTAATCTTATTATTACTGTTGAAGAATGTGACCGCATTTTCAGACTTTTTGATTACCAAGCAATCCACGACTTTCAAGGTTGTTTTTTAAATTCATTATCGCGTACTACAATCTAACACTTTAAAACCAAGATTAAAAAAAAAAAACATATAATCTATTAATATATCAAAAAAAAGCCTGTACTTCAAAACAACATGTAAGCGCATGCTCATTGAAAAACAAATAATATAATGCGTCATAGTCAATTTAACCAATGTCACGTTGAAATAAACAGGTCGATATGACCGCTGGAGTTCTTTGACCTGACCTATATATGTGAAAAATATAGGTGAATTGTGGTGTTATGCTACTTGTTTTGACAGGATAAAATTATAATATGAGAACTGAATTTAATTTAATTGGAAAGACTATTTAATGTCAGAGATAACACACATATATAGAGATATATTATTAGTTGTATCTATGTATTATTAAAGTATATGATGTACATGAATATCAAAATATACAATGTAGGTGTATTAAACATATTTTAATCGTGTTAATTATAACAGGCCTTTCGGCCATTAAACTTCTACATTTATACACGTACACGTAGTCCAACGTCGTCCAATCAGAACACTTTAAATAGACATTGGATACAGGGGATATGTGATGGATTATTTTTCAAGCAATTATATACAAAAATTGCACTCGAAAGTTTTATGACATTAAGACCATGTATTTTTTGTAAGACTCTCTAGAATGCACATTACTGGTACAAAATATATAATATATTCTGCATTAAGCAAACAACAATTATCAATCAAGCTACAAGCTACCGAATTAGCGTTCTGTTTTTATACTGCATGATCAATTGCCCTGTATATTATATATTACTTTAATGTGATGTATGCTTGTAAACATTTGTGTAATGCTGTCAAACCTTAGTGAATTAAATATACATTTTATCAAATACTCTGTTTAGTCAGGTCTGGATACACCTCTAGTAAGTGTCGTATTTTAAAATTATTATTGTCATTCCATTTTTTGGAGGCAAATAGGTTGTGGTGAAAAAACAAAGCAGTATTATAAACACATTTAACAAATAGAAGACAATATGTATATAGTACACTGTTTATTCATAACGCATGTAGGACTGTTTTTTTGTTTTTGTTTTTGTTTTTAATAAAGGAAGGGAATTATTATGTCGTGTGGAATTTAAAACCTTAAAACACCTTTCGTAGAAAAAGACTGTAGAAAATGCACTTTAAACGTAAACAGTACGTGCACCAATGTAGGACTATAATTATTTGTTGTTTTCCTTTTTTAGTGCTTACAAACTATTAGAAAGTACATAAATATTTACACGTCTGTCTCTTGTTTACAGATTAGCCACATGACTATTAGTTCCAGATGATGACCTATTACATAACACGTATTTGTTTTCTGGTTTTTATAAACATGATGGTATGATGACCAGAACTATTTGGCATTTCCAAATATATCATAACATCTCAATATAGAAAATAACACAAATATAATACAATCAAACCTGCCTTAAAGGGCACCTCTATATAGCAAATTACTGTCTATGAAGGGCAGCATAATTTCCCTTATTGATGAATAGTGCATATACTTTTAACCTCTATATAATGGGGACTAGCTCATAAAGGGCACATTTTCAGGTTCCCTTGAGTGCCCTTTATATTCAGATTTGTCTGTATTTCTGTACTTTATCCAATAAAATCGCTATTCCTTTAAATTGCCTTTTATAATATTGGAGCAGGGCGAATAAAGTGTATGTATTCATAATGGGAAAGATTAAAAACATAAACTAAACTTTATTACCGCTATAAAGATATTGTATACACATATAATTTAGCTTGTAGTTGTAGAGAGATCTAATAACAAGTGGCACGTGGATGTTTTGAATTGAACAAGAAAAGAAAGGGGATGATAAATAAGGAATTTATAATAAAAATGTAGATATGTAATTTAGTGCTCACGGTGTGTTTCTTGAATAATCCGAGTTTTCTTGGTTCGTATTCTCTCCAGGCCGACTTCTCACCTATTAGAGTAACAAGAAGAGGATAATAGACAAAATAGATAATTCCCTTTGTAAGTGGAATTATCTTCCTCGTTCAACTTTCTACTTAGAAACTAGATATAAATAGACCCTAGTTTTTCTATTATTGATGTAGTAAATTATTAGCTTACATCACCTGGTATTCTTGTTATTACTGTAGAAGAATGTGACCGAATTTTCAGACTCTTTGATTACCAAGCAACCACGACTTTCAAGTTTGTTTTTTAAATTCATTATCGCGTATTACATTCTGACCCTTTAAAACCAAGATTTAAAAAAAACAACCATATAATCTATTAATATATCAATAAAATCCTTTACTTCATAACAACATGTAAGCATGCTCATTGAAAAACAAATAATATAATGCGCCATTGACAATGTAACAAATATCACATTGAAATAAACAGGTCGATATGACCGCTGGGGTTCATTGATGTGACAAATATTGGTGAATTGTAGTGTTGTGTTGTAGTGTTTGACAGGATAAAATTGTAATATGAGAACTGAATTTAATTTAATTGGAAAGACTATTTAATGTCAGAGATAGCACACATATACAGAGATATATTATTAGTTGTATCTATGTATTATTAAAGTATATGATGTACATGAATATCAAAATATACAATGTAGGTGTATTAAACATATTTTAATCGTGTTAATTATAACAGGCCGTTCGGCCATTAAACTTCTACATTTATATACGTACACGTAGTCCAACGTCGTCCAAACAGGACACTATAAATAAACATTGGATACATGGGATATGTGATGGATTGTTTTTCAAGCACTTATATACAAAAATTGCACTCGAAAGTTTTATGACATTAAGACATATAAGGAGTCTTTTTGTAAGACTCTCTAAAATCCACATTACTGGTACAAAACATATAATATATAGTTAAAAGTGTTTGGAAACAATAAGCCAAATGTCTTAAACAGGATAGCCAAAATTGGCTAAGGTCACCTATGCATGAAGGAGGAGAACCTATATATTAATTGATAATTACATTATTTATGAACTGTAAATTCCAATAATAAATACTTAGTATATCTAATAAACCATGTCAGTGTCGAAACACCGACTACTGGGCGGGTGATACCCTCGGGGACCAATAATAGCCCATCAACAGGGGTATTGACCCAGTGGTAGTAATAAAAACGTAGATATCACATTTAGTGTGCACGAATCTTTTCTGCCGTGCCACTATCGACCGCTATTGATAAACTGCTGCTTGGTAGGAGCTGCTAGAAATTTTCTTTTAATCACAAGGAGAGTGGCAAGCATGTCTTATTTATTTCATTATAGTGGAGCTTCTTAACACCGAAATTTGGCAAAATCATGCACTTAATGACACAAGCACCAAATTTTGCACATATGTTATTTAGCCCATATAGAAACATTTTCACTGCCTGGCCACCCGGAAGTCGGCCATTTTTCAAGATGGCGGCCAAATTACAATAAATCTGTTTCTGGCAGGCGAAATTCCGCCACAATCCACATTTTATGTACATCTGCATATTGCATATAAACTAATGCAAATTATATCTTTGCTGCATTAGATATGTTATTAAGCTACATTGGTCTCACTAGTTTTATTATTTGACTAATACAAACCTTTATAACAGAAAAAAAAACATGAAGAAGAGCGATATATTTGGCACTACACAGGACACACTGGTATAATCCACGGCCGATTATCTCGGCATGGGGTTCAGTATCAGCTGAATTAGTGTCATATATTTTTGAGTCACAAAGGAATTCTACAGAATCAGTGGTGTTTCGTCTTGCAGACCTGGTATCGATGTATGAGTAAAGACATTCACAACTTGGTTTGAATTCATACTACCCGTCTGAAAAAAATATTACTTAAGAGATAGCGCATACTAAAGGTATGGATGTTCCTTTGATATTTGAAAAAAAAGATATTGGCCCGACAATTTCGTTAGCTTGTGACTATGGTGACATTATACACATGCCAAAGTCAACTGAGGTAATACAAGTAGATTAGCAAAAGCATAAATCAAAATTCATGGAATCATTTTGAGCTGACGAAATTCAAACAAGCATACCATCGTCTTTGCATCAACTTGTGAAAATGATTTAGCATGGTCCCGACATAAGGCCCCATTTAGAAAATGATAGATGCTAGTCTGACTTGACCATTGCACAATTGTTAATGTTTAACTACCACCCAAAAGTACCCCAAAAAGGACAGTGCAACAACGACACTCTCTTGACCTTGAAACTCCATTTTGTGCTTATCTTGGATTTCCCATTAATGCCAACAGCTCATTGATATATTTGTCTAGTATGGTTTATGCCTTTCGTACAATCGTACAAACTTCTACACAGCTTGGGGAAGCAGTAGTAGAACTGTTTGTCTCCGAATATGTTGACATCAGAATTGCAGAACGGATTGACCTTTACAGCCATCTAAGCCATCTAAATTGGTTTGTTTAACACTGAGATAAAACGTTCTTTGCAATAACAATATTGATCGATCAGATATTCATCCTTGCTATCACGAAGAGACGGATAAATGGATGTTTGTTCATGTGAAACATGCGGCCGTTCACGAATTGAAAACATCTTTAGTTATCAGTACTGACACATATGTTTTTGTTTTAGCTATTTCTATGTTCGAGAAACTTGAGAAAGATAGATTTTGGATAACATTGGGTAAAGTCAAATATCTTAGATGGATATTGATTCATGGGGTATCAATTTCCCTTGGCATACGGGCATTAGATGTAATATTTGTACATGCGTTTGCTGATTGTGACAGAGTGTTTGTCTTTCGTGGAAAATGTAAGCGAACAGCATGACGGGCATGGAAAATATTTGACGATGCGACAGATAAGCTTGGTTGTTGGAGCGAAACACCTGCTGTCATTGGTGACCCGGACATGGAACTTATTGAAGCCTTTCTAGCCATCATATACGTCAAGACTACAACAACGTTACCTTGAACGAAGCACGTTTTGAAATATTTGTCTGGAAGCAAAGCCAGTATGATGCCATTCTACCAACTAGAGCAGTTTTGCTCGAACATAGAAAAAGGGGACACATGGCTTAGTTTCATGAATTGGGATTTTAGCTGCTCTAATTTCATAGATTTTTGCCAAAATTTGTAAGGGTATGGGGTAGTATTTTGTCTTGAGGGGACTTGTTCGACAGGAAGTGATAAATACTTCGAGTTCAATCGAAAGCTACAACATTGGTCTATTTGATAAGACCAATATATTTTGTGTAGATATAATAAATCAAAGTTCATAATGATATTAAAGACAAATTGAAGAAAAAAATGAGAAATATGAAAATCCGAAATTGTCCATTTTTCTCAGATTGTGACTACAAAATTGGAATTCAAGAAGCTATATTGTGTAAAATTATGTCCATTGTATATATTCATAGCAAATTTATATCATCGTAATCTTCAGTTGAATGATTTCAGGTGTATATTTTTCAAATGTCCTTAGATTTTACTCAAATAAGTTGGGGGTAGGGGTAATATTTTCGATTTACCCAGGATTTATCTGATGAAATATTAAAACTCATGTAGTCATGCGTGAGCAAATATATTGTTTTTTTTTGTGACACCTGCAGATTTCATATAACTAGACGCAGTTTGATTCTAAGAAGAAAGGAAGAAAAAATAAGGAAAAAATCGAAAATCCAAAAATTTCCCATTTTTGGTAGATTGTGACTACAAAAATAATTCCAAACACGTCATATTGAACATACATATTCTTTTTGATAGTTTTCCTTAAAATATTTTAACAGAAAAGTTGTTGTTGCTATAAAGAATGCTTAAATGAAACTTACAAACAATATTTTACACTTTTTCAAATTTTCAAACGGTAGGGTTACGATTTTCAACAACTTTCCCATCTTTTATTATTACAATAAGCTTTCTGGCATAGCTATACCATTGATTTCATACCATAAAATGCTTAAAACAATTGCAATTAAAATTATCATACCAGATAGTGTCCATTTATGCAGAGACCCTTATTCAAATGACGCCATTTTGAAATTCAAGATGGCCACCTTGATAAACAAGGATTTTTTTGTGGCCAGGCATAAAATCTATTATAACACACTAAAACGGTCATCTGTGCAAAATTTCATGCTTGTATCACCATTTCCATGATTATTGTCACAAGAAGCTCCACTATTATGGGTGAAAGCATCTTTATGAAAACGTGTATGTTTGTGTGTCCTGTCCTGTGTATATTGTTGTACGTCTTCTGTTATTTCATTATAGGTGTGTGTCAGTGAGCGCATCTGTATGAAAGTTTGCATGTTTGTGTGTCTTGTCCTGTATATATTGTTGAACGTCTTATAGTATTTCATTTTAAGTTTAAAGTTTAGTATCATTATTGTGTATATTCTGTATATGTTGAGGAGTTATGTGGTGGCTGTTAGTAATCCTCGTTAAATGAATAAAGAACTGCAAAATGTAGTACTGGCAAATTAAATATGGTGCTCTCATCTTTTATATCATATTTTTTTAAATTAGTCTTACAAAACCAGTGGACATCCCTTCTTTTTGCAGGGTAAAAACCTGCAGTGGAGAAACTATGTCATATTTCTATGTGTCGGTGTTCCCTCAAGACAGATGACCTCTTAAAACATGTTAAATTCATATGCAATTTTCTATGACAAGACAAGACAATGGTGACCTTTTAATACAGGTGACTGCTTAATAGAGGTGACTGCATGAGCAGGTTAGACTGTATATGTTTTTAATATTATGAAGTAAGATATTAATAGAAAGACACCAATATAATGCATTTGTTTACATCCTTCCTTTCTGTTGTTTATATTTTACATAATGTATGGTATTGCTATAAATAGTCATGATATTAATGTTTTATCATGTACAAGACGACATGATCAGGATATTTGTAATCGCAGTATTATGAAGTATATTACGTTTGTGTGTAATGTTTTTTATCTGTTTGTTGCCTTTTTACATGATTTAGAAGTATCACTCTCATAACAGATGTAATGTCCTCTTAATAAAAACATAAATCAGATATTAAATTCAGTACGTACGACATGTTTCTGGAATAACCTCCACAATGTACACTGAAAATCAAAATTAAGATCAAGGTAGTTAGAGATAAATAACTGCTTGTTACCTTTTTTTCATTTTGTGTCCCGTTCTTTCTGTCATACTGGAAAAGAAGAATAATTTAAATATAAGGGGTCGTTTTATGCCTCTATTCCGAATACTAATTTGATAGATTCGATGGACACGAAAATCCAAATGGGATTCTTAAATGACATTCTATTTTAGTTCAAAATACTCTGGTATTCAAGTCATCAGAGCAAATTTAGTCAACAATTACAAAAAACAGACTTATCCGATCGAGTTCGAGAATTAAGAAACGTCACGATACATGAAAGATCAACTATTGTCTTTGATAAGTATTTCAATCTTGAAAAGAAAAATATTTGAAGATGCCAAATGGGGCAATCAGAAGCCGTAAATCTAAGGACAGGCAACATTATGGCCAAAAGAAAAAGGACAAACAATAATCTACATAACACTACAATACAACTAAAGATTTAGCAACACGAACCCCATTACATTCCGGTTGAGAACCCGGGTGCTCCGCAATGATAGGCATTTCAGGTTCTAGTTTTCGGACATAACAATGCAGTTCACTATTATCTATTTTTAGATTGATGAAATGGATATTTGCACGTGTGCACCACTTTCAGCTATATTTCAGTCATACTGTGGTGAGTATCATTAGTTAACAATATTTTTTAGATGAAACCACAGAAAACCTCAAGTGTTTAGATTTCCAGACATGTACTCGTTGTTGGGGATTTCACTTGTCAGTTTGTTATATCTTCCGCCCTCCCCCCTTTTTTTCATTAAAGACTGGGATAGTTAGGATAAAGTTGATACATTTTGAAAATGACGATTAAAACCATTATTTCACTTATCACGACGGGTGCAATTAGTGGAACAGGAACTGCCTACCCTTCTGGAGCACCTGAGTTCACCCACCGGTTTTTAATAGGGTTCGTGTTACCCGATCTTTAGTTTTATGTGTATTTACCACTTTGGCCAACTTATTTGAACTCGAAATAACGAAAGTCGAATATTTATTTATTTATTTATTTATTTATTTATTTATTTATTTATCACCTTGGCATTTAATCTTAATCGTTTAATCAAAACAATTGAAACGTTTCTGAAGATTTAATAATTAGATAAGTGTTGTATTTGTCCATGCATTAATTACCAGCTACATATACTGTATTAATCTTGATATATTGGTCACAGTATACTATTATATCATTTGAGAAACGTTATGATACAAAACAGATAAACCATTGTTCTCTATAGGTTGTTCAAGCTTAGATAAAATACATTCTAGTTTTCGAACTGAACTATTGAGTGCATCGTCTACTATTTGTCGGTTATACCTATTTTGTCCCAGTATTGTTAAAAATGCTGTTATAGTGACAACCGGAACCTTTTAACCGTAATGGAAGCGGGAGGTTTGGTGCCGTAACATCTGATTCAACCCACCATTTCTTTGGAAATGTCTGTACCAAGTCAGGGTCATTGCGGTTTTCCCAGTTTTCCGGTTGCTGATTGATATTGTCTGTTTGTTTAATTATGAGTTTTGCCTTTCCCTTTGGAAGATTGCTCGGTCTTCTGTAATTTTGTTATTATCCTTATTATGAGTTTTGCCTTTGCGTTTGGAAAATTGCTCGGTGTTCGGTAATTTTGTTATTACCCTTATTATTGATTAACTGGATATTTTCTTTTACGACACTCATCATGTATTTGGGTTTTAGGGGTATAACTTTTTTCTATTTCTACGATTTTCACTTAAGAGTTTGGAACTGCTCCGACAGTGTGAAACTGCTCCGACAGTGTGGAACTGCTCCGACAGTGTGGCATTTCTGGGTTTTTCCCCTTCATTTTATTAGTTATATTTCAGCTATACTGTGGTGATCATGTTTAGTTGGACAGATTTTGCGATCAAACCCATAATGTGTATTTTACCTTAAGATTAATCTTCAAGATCTTATGCACCGAGTTACACGGGACTGACTTAATACATCATTGACCAATCAGCTGGGACCACTAAATAACTCCACAATATCAAAGAAAGGAGTAATGTACAGTTCAATACGTAATAAATGTAAGGAATTATTACAGTTGTGTTTCCAAGGAAACTAACTGAAATAGGAAGATTGTAGATATAGGCAAAACCGATAATCCCAACACACAAATACATGACCTCTGACCTCTAACACACAAATACATGACCGGTCACTTTCCTTGCATGGTATAGGCACTTCAATAGAAAGTGGAGGTATTAAACTACTCTTATGGGCCCATTCATTTAGTAGGCAGTAAATTAATTTATACTAGTCGAGCGTGATGTTGACCTACGACTTTTGATTGGGTAGATTGTATGGGTTAATCAGTTTGGAATATTTCAACATGAATGTCTATATAGAAATGTTCAATGACATTGTTTGGATAGAGATCAGAAAATACAAAGGTCCATTTAATGGAAATTTAGTCAGTTCGACAAAAGCCATGCGCGATGTTGACAGAAGCAATTTGATTGGGTAGTGTGTATGGGGTGATCATTTTGGCATATTTCAAGTCCTAAAATGGAATAATAAATGTAGACATTGGTTTCTGTTCAAGATTATGGTAATCTAGATCCTAGATTGAAACAAGCACAGGCGTGTGTAAGAGGTACGCAAATTAGAAAAAAAAAATTCTGCGTCATTAGAAGTACATACCTTAACACTGCAAATTTTACCCGTAATTAGGCGAGCCTGCAGTTTGATACAGTTCATTATAATAGAAATTGAATTGAAATCACTAATGACAAATACAGCTTCGTCTAATGATCATTAACCACTATATTCTACCTTCCTAACTAGTAGTCAGTTAATTACAAGCATTCACTGACCCTGCTGTTGTACTGTCCATGTTTACTTTGTCATTCATTTTTTGTGATAAGGTGTTGTCTTGATGGATGGAAACGAATCTGTACGAATTTTCTTTTATTGTTTATTTATAACCGTATTGCCGTGCCTTTTTCTAGTCAGGACCTGTATTTCCATTTGTCATATGCCGTGATGATCTTTTGTGTTCAATGATTTGAGGTGAGAGGTGGCTGTTTGGTTTGTTGATATTGGTGGATTTATTGATGAAACGAAAAAAAAAATTAGTGTTCTGGAATAACCTTCATTAGGTACTCTCATAATCAAAAGATTGGACAGACAAATAATTTAAAGTCTTTGTGAGCAAGTAAACCAAAGGGCCTAAGCATGATATCCCAAAATTTCCGAGGCAGGAGAACCTTAGTTTTTACCATCAATGTTTAAATTTTCTTTTTAAAAATATGTTCAATATTCGTCAGTCTATTGATACTTGTACATCTCATCTCTCAGCGTTTAGACAATATCACAAGTAATCTTCAACAGAAACATTTACCTAACTCTCGTCTCTCAGCGCTTAGACAATATCACAAGTAATCTTCAACAGAAACATTTACCTAACTCTCGTCTCTCAGCGCTTAGACAATATCACAAGTAATCTTCAACAGAAACATTTACCTAACTCTCGTCTCTCAGCGCTTAGACAATATCACAAGTAATCTTCAACAGAAACATTTACCTAACTCTCGTCTCTCAGCGCTTAGACAATATCACAAGTAATCTTCAACAGAAACATTTACTTAACTCAAGAATTAACTCAGATCAACTCAAATATTCCATCATCAAAACCTAGAACGCTGACTACTAAATGGATTAACACCTTCTGGGACTAATACCCCACCAGCCCAGGTAGCGACCAAGTCACGGTTATAAAAAAGTAGATATCTAATTATCCAGTTTTTAGGGGGTTTGTGTTGCCTGATCTTTAGTTTTCTGTGTAGTGTTTTGTAAATCATTGGTGTTCCTTTTTCTTTTGGCCATTGTATTATCTGTTCTTCTTCGATTTACGTTGATTCTGATTACCTCTTTGATATCTTCAAACTCTTCTTACTACATGTCTGGAATTACCTGAAGAAGAGCTGCTGGTATCTACTGGTTACTTTACTACAATGGGTGTACATGAAGGTCATTTATTTTTACCTCGGATGTATCATGTGATTAGAATAAACAGATTTGTCAACAAACTGATCGACTGTTTCCTGTTTTAATAATAATGGCCTCTAACTACTTGTGGTATTAAAGTATCACTTAAAGTGTACAGTGTACTTATTGTATGTAATTTGACCCTGTTCTAGTGTAGCACTCATAGTCACGGCACCGCTGTTAGATGTAAATAAACTGTAAATTACTATGCCTCTAAATCAATCAGTTCGATGTAAATATATGATTCGACCTTGAGACACTGACTGGCAACATTGGGTACATAAGATACGGGATGAAGACAAACAAAGCAAAAAGCACAGCAAAGAAAACTATAAAGATGAGCAACACGGACCCCACCAAAAACACAAGACAGAAAACTAAAAAGATGAGCAACACGGACCCCACCAAAAACACAAGACAGAAAACTAAAAAGATGAGCAACACGGACCCCACCAAAAACACAAGACAGAAAACTAAAAANCCACCAAAAACACAACACAGAAAACTAAAAAGATGAGCAACACAGACCCCACCAAAAACACAAGACAGAAAACTAAAAAGATGAGCAACACAGACCTCACCAAAAACACAAGACAGAAAACTAAAAAGATGAGCAACACAGACCCCACCAAAAACACAAGACAGAAAACTAAAAAGATGAGCAACACAGACCCCACCAAAAACACAAGACAGAAAACTAAAAAGATGAGCAACACAGATCCCACCAAAAACACAAGACAGAAAACTAAAAAGATGAGCAACACAGATCCCACCAAAAACACAACACAAAAAACTAAAAAGATGAGCAACACAGATCCCATCAAAAACACAACACAAAAAACTAAAAAGATGAGCAACACAGATCCCACCAAAAACACAACACAGAAAACTAAAAAGATGAGCAACACAGATCCCATCAAAAACACAACACAGAAAACTAAAAAGATGAGCAACACAGGTCCCACCAAAAACACAACACAGGAAACTAAAAAGATGAGCAACACAGGTCCCACCAAAAACACAACACAAAAAACTAAAAAGATGAGCAACACAGATCCCACCAAAAACACAACACAGGAAACTAAAAAGATGAACAACACGGATCCCACCAAAAACACAACACAAAAAAATAAAAATATGAGCAACACGGATCCCACCAAAAACACAATACAGGAAACTAAAAATATGAGCAATACGGATCCCACCAAAAACACAACACAGGAAACTAAAAATATGAGCAACACAGATCCCACCAAAAACACAACACAGAAAACTAAAAAGATGAGCAACACGGACCCCACCAAAAACACAACACAAAAAACTAAAAAGATGAGCAACACGGA
>MJUT01061660.1:124306-142353 GCA_002080005.1 Gigantidas platifrons
TTTCATTGTGTAGCTTCTAATTTGTGGACAGTGTCACCTCTCTGAACCTCATGCGTATTGTGACACCCTACCTAACAGGAAGATATTCGTGAGGTTTTGAGACATAAGACACATAATCTTTATTTTGAACCACTTGAGGCAATATTGTATATACAAATTATTTTATATATGATAGAGATAGCATTCGTCTATTTCAGGATAGGATAAAATAGTGTTCCCACCTTTTGCCCTAAGCGTTGCATTGCTCCCAATTTTGGCCATGCATATGTCAAATCATGTCTTAAATGTATAAATAAGTTATTATTTTTCTATATCAGTCAGATAAACGAATTTAACTGTCTAAAATGTCCTTCAAACTATTTGACGTGAAAACAAATTATCTACCGGTTGGACTAGTAAGAGAAAATAGATACGGAAAATACGTAAAATTGTATTTATTTCCTTTACAAACAAGCAGAACGCGAAGTTAACCAAATATTTATCTCTTGTTTCAAGCCCTGTACGCCATGCAACATGTATATATAGTCAAATATATTTCACTGCTCAAAAATGTGTCTTTAGGATATAAGAGTGTTGTCCAAGAGGATTTTAAAACTTTAAACATGTCGGGAACGCATTGGGCTTAAAAGGGTCTGAAAATCTTCAAAATGTTGGGTAGGATACGAGGGCGAGACCAGGCAATGTCAGTGGGGTTTGACATGTGGTGAACAGTCAACGACATTAAGCGCTATGACACTCATGTGCCTCTTACTTTAGATTTGTCTTGTATACTATGCTAACATGATGCAACAATGCAGAAATAAATAAAGGTAAGAGAAACTCAGCGTCTACACAGTATGTCAGTTAACATTCAACAGGAATATTTACTTCACTCAAGAATCAACTCAAATATTCCATCATCAAAAACTAGAACGCTGACTACTAAACGGATGATACCTTCTGGGACTAATACCCCACCAGCCCAGGTAGCGACCAAGTCACGGTTATTAAAAGAAAAGTAGATATCTAATTATCCAGTTTTTAGAGGGTTTGTGTTGCTCGATCTTTAGGTTTCTGTGTAGTGTTTTGAAAATCATTGGATTACCTCTTTGATATCTTCAAACTCTTCTTACTACGTCTCTAGAATTACCTGAAGAAGAGCTGCTGGTATCTACTGGTTACTTTACTACAATGGGTGTGCATGAAGGTCATTTGTTTTACCTCGGATGTATCATGTGATTAGAATAAACAGATTTGTCAACAAACTTATCGACTGTTTCCTGTTTTAATAATAATGGCCTCTAACTACTTGTGGTATTAAAGTATCACTTAAAGTGTACAGTGTACTTATTGTATGTAATTTGACCCTGTTCTAGTGTAGCACTCATAGTCACGGCACCGCTGTTAGATGTAAATAAACTGTAAATTACTATGCCTCTAAATCAATCAGTTCGATGTAAATATATGATTCGACCTTGAGACACTGACTGGCAACATTGGGTACATAAGATACGGGATGAAGACAAACAAAGCAAAAAGCACAGCAAAGAAAACTAAAAAGATGAGCAACACGGACCCCACCAAAAACACAAGACAGAAAACTAAAAAGATGAGCAACACGGAACCCACCAAAAACACAAGACAGAAAACTAAAAAGATGAGCAACATGGACCCTACCAAAAACACAAGACAGAAAACTAAAAAGATGAGCAACACGGACCCCACCAAAAACACAAGACAGAAAACTAAAAAGATGAGCAACACGGACCCCACCAAAAACACAAGACAGAAAACTAAAAAGATGAGCAACACGGACCCCACCAAAAACCGGCTTGAACACATGTACTCGCGAAGGATAAGTGATTCTTTACTCTTATAAGAAACCCACCGTGTTACCAGTGATCGGTATTCTCACATGTAGAATATTACCACCTACATATCTAAAAGAGTTTTCTCATGGTGGATATTACACCTATTTCATTGTGTAGCTTCTAATTTGTGGACAGTGTCACCTCTCTGAACGTCATGTGTATTGTGACACCCTACCTAACAGGAAGATATTCGTGATGTTTTGAGACATAAGACACATAATCTTTATTTTGAACCACTTGAGACAATATTGTATATACAAATTATTTTATATATCATAGAGATAACATTCGTCTATTTCAGGATAGGATAAGATAGTGTTCCCACCTTTTGCCCTAAGCGTTGCATTGCTCCCAATTTTGGCCATGCATATGTCAAATCATGTCTTAAATGTATAAATAAGTTATTATTTTTCTATATCAGTCAGATAAACGAATTTAACTGTCTAAAATGTCCTTCAAACTATTTGACGTGAAAACAAATTATCTACCGGTTGGACTAGTAAGAGAAAATAGATACGGAAAATACGTAAAATTGTATTTATTTCCTTTGCAAACAAGCAGAACGCGAAGTTAACCAAATATTTATCTCTTGTTTCAAGCCCTGTACGCCATGCAACATGTATATATAGTCAAATATATTTCACTGCTCAAAAATGTGTTGGGAACGCATTGGGCTTAAAAGGGTCTGAAAATCTTCAAAATGTTGGGTAGGCATACGAGGGCGAGACCAGGCAATGTCAGTGGGGTTTGACATGTGGTGAACAGTCAACGACATTAAGCGCTATGACACTCATGTGCCTCTTACTTTAGATTTGTCTTGTATACTATGCTAACATGATGCAACAAATGCAGAAATAAATAAAGGTAAGAGAAACTCGAATGTGACAATCAAGAGACACAGGCAACATTAGACACAAGACACAGAACGAAAACAAACAAAAACTCACAACACAAATAACTAAATAGATGAATATGATCGTCACATTTTTTCTGATTACCCCTGTGGTATCTTCAAACTTTTTAGCTGTCTCAAATTTGTCACATGTATGTTATTGCAAATACAATCATGGTTTATAAGAACTAATTGCTGAATAACCATTTGATTTATAACCTTTGTGTTGTATAGTCGTCAACGTTGTAGTTACAATACAACAAACAATTAAATGACAATGCATAATTATCATGAAGGGGAGGGTAAGGATCTCATTAACCGGTTTATTTCCGCCACATATTGAGCCTGTCCCAAGCCAAGACCTGGATTTCCAACGTCATTTATCATGACATTTCTTTATGTTCAATGAGTTGATACCTGGATTTCCAACGTCATTTATCATGACATTTCTTTATGTTCAATGAGTTGATACGAGGGGTGATTGTTTTTCTTTACATTGGTGGAATTATTGACCATCATTGTATAAAGTTTCCTTTCATAATATCATTGTCGTCAACTATTAGTGTTGTTATTGTGTGGTGTTTTATGCTGAATACACAAACCCTATTATAATACAGTAATCTTTTAATCTTTGTTGACAATTACTGTTACGTAAACTTTACAGTCAATGTAATCATATTCTTTCTTTAAATAAACTTCAGGATTATCGTACTTAGAATTAAGTTCAAAGTCAATCTTATCTAGATTAATGTCTGTCTTCTTTTATTTGTTAATTTTGACACAAAAGATTAAAAAATTGTGAAGATTAATATATTTTCCCCCACGATATGACTTAAAGATCAACACTATACAATGTCCGCTTTGAAGGTTGAAGGTTTAAAAAGAAGGAGACCCAGTTAATGGACAATAATTTGCAATCATTTCTTCTTAATTTGTTGGCTCTGATAACTCACTATCACATGTATGTTTTGATTCGAACAGGTAAATTGATCAAATAAAATTGTAGAAAAGGGCAACTACTAAATAAAACGAACAATCAACTTTCACCTTCACTCACTGAACAAACAAGAAAGGACCACGACATATTTCCCTTTGGTTATTCAGGTTCCGTGTTGGGACAGGCATAAATAGGTAACGGGGTAAACCGGTTAATGGGATCCCAAGTTTTCTCGATTTTTGCTAAATTAAATAGAATAAAATATTTTTACTTAATTTTACATTTTGCCGTTTTGACTTAAAAAAATTAATTTCCTCTCATTACTAGCCTCGTTTGAACTTCTCAATATCCTTATAATACTGCGTCGAGCACCATTGTCAATGGTCGCATGGGAAACAGTAAACTAGACTCATGGCAAATCGGAATGGAAATTTTCTACCTTTGTTTGAGTCATTATTAACACTGGTTAATTGCGAAATAACCTACTATTTTAGACTTGAACAACATATTTAGGGAGTGCACACTGAGAATGTTTTCATATCCAAAGTAAGAATTACAGGTATGAATATTCAAGGTCGTTATTCGTTTGTTGGTTTCTGGCGCTAGTTTAAAGATACGGTTCGTTCAACTTAAACAATTATAAAATTAATGTTCGCTTGCAATTCAGTCAGAATTATAAAATCGATTCATATTCTTCCCATGAGTTCCGCCACAGACTTGGTATATAAGATACAGCTATTATTGAAGTAATTTCTAAATTATATAATTCTTGAGGTTCATCTCCCTCATCTCGTCCGTTGAAATCGGTCAACACCTGAAATCGGTCACCATTTTGGAATGCACTGTCACGAGAGTTCAGATGTCGATGACGTCATTTATCCTGCAAACTGCGTCCAGAAATAGATATTGAATTTACTTTCACTTTGATCAAGACAACAATGAAATTTAAACAGATACGAAAAGATAGCTATGGGTTTTGGTGCCAAAATGGTGCCATTTTACTATTACCATTTTGACTTAATAATCAAAGTCAAATATTTCCAGAAAAACACAGTCCGTGTTGGATAATTTGCATATCCTGTGTTTGCTTACATTCCACTGCCCATCTTGACCTATATTTATAACTCCATTAGGCAACGGAAATGACATTGTTTTCGTTTTGAAATTAAGTAATTCCTTAGACAATTTTCAGATTTTTAGCGGGAATTTGTGGGTAATAAATATATGATTTAATATGAATTACATGGAATTGGACATGGATAAAATTGTACGTGAAAACAGAGATATTATCTGCTGAAAACAAGTGACAGCAAATACAATTTAATGAAAAAATGGCGAAATATAGAAAAAGCAAATTAAAAAATATTGTAAAATACAATCTCCTAGGCCTATTTGTGTTCCACGCGACTATTTTATGGTTGACCGATTTCAGGTAACGTGACTTGGGCGCCATTACAAAACATATGCAAACAAAAAAGATCAGCGAGCCGACATTTCTTCATCAAATTAAACGATGTTTGGCATTATATTTGGCTTAAGTGCCCAAGTAAACATGACATTTATCTTTGGTATAAATACCAGTTTGAATGAGAATTATAAGGAAATGTCTTAACTGACCGATTTACGGTCACATGTGGATATAGATAATCATAGACTCTTTCGCTTTCTTGTTCTCAAAGACTTTTATATTACTTGACTTTCCAACCTTTTGACTTTTAGTGTTCTCAAAACTTTTTAAATTATTAGGTTTTCCAACCTTTCGACTTTTAGTGTACCTGATGAAGGTTATTCCAAACACATGTCTCGCACACTAAATTCCAAAACTATTAAAATTATTTGGCTTTCCAATCTTTCGATTTTGAGCGTATCTGTTGATGGTTATTCCAGAAACGTGTCGTGAGCACTGATATATATATATATATATTTATTTATTAGGAAACTACCCCTTTACAACGAGGGCAACCACTACCGGGGTGGCAGGGTTGCGCCCAACATGCACTAAAATTGATATCTACGTTTTTATTCAATGTCTATGTTTTTATTTTTTTTTATCCCAAAATTTATTTCTATGACCGACATTTTATTTTAAAACGTAGATATATAGTTTTTCATCCAAGGTGTTCAATCAGAAGTAAGGATCTTTGAATACATCTTACTCGGGAATTGTTTCAAAAACTTGATACTCTTTCATTTGTAAAGTTTATAGGAATAGACTCGAGACTTAAGGACCGCCAAATAAATATTTATCAAAGATAAAGAAATAAATCATTCCTTTTTCTTGATATTGTTGACATTATATAACATTTGTTCAAAGTTGTTTTGTCGTCTTAATTAATTTCAACGGTTTCAAATCCTTTTGTGTCAGTCACGTAGAAGAGACGTCTTATGAGTGGTTAACGCCGGTTTCAAACATATGTCAAGTATATTCTAGTACGATCAGTCAGTGTGTTGAACTTAGACGTCGAACTATTAAATTTAAATCATGATAAGACACTGATTGCATAGATATATTACAATATTTGTGGGGCTCGTGTTATGAACGGTAATGTATTTTGACTGCTTTGTATAACATGTTTAATTATATGCAGTGAAACCTGTTTAATCCGACCCGAAATAAAGCAGAATCCGGTATTATCCGAACTTAATATATAGACATAGCCCTCACTATCTGGAAATATTTGTGAGCTTCCCCTGTCTAATCCAAACACCTGTTAATTCGTAACAAACCAGCTGGTGCATATTATTAGTTACACAGTGTAACGAATATATCTTACCGACTACCCTTTGGATTTGAAGTTCTGAGTTTTTTCTTACTTTTATGAGTCTATACTCAAGAATTCATAAAATAATTGAAAAATACAAACTTTCGATATTTTATATCACAGAAAAATATCACATAATGTTCAGCAAGAACAGTCAAAATCTTCACAAAAACAATAAACTGTTTTCAAAAACCCTGGAAAGAATGTTTAAAGAACACAAGTAATTTCCCAAAATACATCAAGTCAACTATTACTTATTAATGGTAATTTACTAACCCTGTATGAAATTTACTAACCCTGTCAGGGACGTAGCTCCCTATACGCAAAAACGCAATTGCGTACACATAAAAAAAATCAGCTAAAAACGAAATATGCATTTTTTGATGAAATCAAACTTGAAAAGTAAGATGACGTTCCATGACAGTCTGACAAATCAAGGCGCCATTCTTTTAAGATTCCATATGAATTTTCTAAATCGAATTTTTTAAATCAAATCATTGCAATTTAAGGGTTCATTTCATGTGGAGTGAATTCATTCATTGAATGATGGTTAATCAAAAAAAAGCGCTTCACACGCAGTTAAAATTTTGCCTTTTCAATGCACTTTGTGTAAGATGTGGGTTACTGTATTCTTTCTTTGAAAACATTGTTCACCTTCCATAGTGATTGTGGCTGTATTCATTGTGCAGTTCTCCAGACAAAGGAGGAATCTACATAAAAACAACAAGGGGCAATTTTCGCCTTCCCAATCCCTACATACTAACTGACCAGTGAACACCAAGCTCATAAAAACTAATATCCGACCCTTCTTCGTGGCTAGAGGGATAAATAGTTTGTCTGTCAGAAAATTAAATATGTTGAGTTGTGACATGCAAGAAATTTAAAGACCAGGTCGTCATTCCTTTTAAACTGTTCATCCAAGAAGGATCATTTTCACAAGATTGAGTAAAGATCTAATGATATGAAGACTTCAACATTTTAATTTAAATATGTTGTCTAGATAAACAATTATATGTCTTATCCTCAATACGTGTTTTCTATATCCATCTCTGGTACATGTATATTACAATCTGACATATGGGTACAGTCTTAATAAAGACTTGTTAGTATTTTGTAGAGTTATCTCTAGATTAGTTTTCGTATATTGGCTTCAAAATATCAGGGTTTTCATTGCGGTACTATTTGCTAATACTGTGATTAAAAAAAGATTGCAGATTCCTAAGAGGTAACCAGAAGCCGTAAATCGAAGGACAGACAATACAATGGTTAAAAGAAAAAGAACAAATGATAAAAAATGATCAACAAAACACTACACATAAAGCCCAGAAAATTAGCAAGTACGACGTTTAGTAAAATAAATGATGAAAGTTCATAGCGTTAAAATTTGAAATGATTATTTGTAAAAATATGGTTCAAAGTCCACCGAAATGTCAATGATATAAGAAAACAAATAATAGTTTTCATAAAGAAACATATAATCAACATTTTCAAACAACAAATCCATTCATAACTCAGACAGAAAAGGCATTATCTATCGAATGTCTTACTCCCACTGATTCACTTCTCTTGATGTAAACAAACAATTTTGATCGTATCATTCTGCAGTTGATCGAAATGATACAATGCAGTTGTACGGTGTGTGTATGTGTACATCTTGTTTTAATAATACCTTCTGGATTTTTTTGTACAATCGCCAAGATGAAATTGTTATTTTAATCCTACCATGTTTCTTAAATCAATCCCAGTATAAGATGTATACATAATATGTATATAAACAAATCTGGTTACTTTAAAACATTAAACAGACTATGCTACTTAAAAAATAAACTCATTATTTAATTAAAACTTGTGTTTACGTTGCAGTCTAGAAACAATTGATAGATTGTCTGTTGGAAGTATGGTTGTATACATGTCAGCTACGTGTTCGTGAAGAACATGTTTACAAGGAAGCAATCGCATAGGTAAAATGTAACACTCGAATCGACCCCATAATGCCACAAATTAACTGATAAAGGACCAACAACTCCTGCTCCTGACATGCTGACTGTTGAAAACTTTTACATGCAAGTAGCGTGGTAACATGCACAAAATATCCAGCGACACTATAGAAGTTGCTCGTCGACCGGGTAAGACCTAATCTATAGCTTCCGTCTCGTCCGGGTAATGGCGAGGCATTTATCTGAGTTGCAAATGTGTTATAGCTGATAATGTACAGTTATTAAATTTTGGCCTTGCTTTACGCTTTCTGCTTGTCCGCGTAAATGCAAATTGACAATTCGAAAACGCCGTACTTTGCATTTATGAATCGATTCAATGTGATTATCGAAATAGCACATCAGAAAGTAGTTGATTAATTTCATATCAAGTTGATGTCGTACTCAGATGGAGCAAAGATACAGATGTATTTAAATTCTCATTCGCGTCCATAGCACAATGTAGACTGTTGCATCCAAGATGTTCTTTCATAGCACAATAGAGACTGTTGCATCCAAGATGTTCTTTCATTTATATCACAAAATAAAAGCATCGAATATCGGCAATATATTAGAGATTAATTGAATCTGACGTTAAACATTAGCCCTACTTTTCTGTGAGCACAATTCGTGAACTAATGAAAATTCGCCAAATAATTTCTACGGAATTACTATGTCACAAATGACCACGGATATGTTCCCTCTCTCATAATCACAATCCCTACTTTACCTCATCCATGAATTACCACCGGATTGTTAATAACAAGAGAAATACGATGGGTGACATTGATGGAGAAGGAACTGTTTACCTTCCGGAGCACCGGATTTCACTTCCGATATTTTGTGAGGTTCGATTTATCCAATATTTCATTTTCTGTGTAATGCTTTGTGGACCATTGTCTGTCTTTTTTTCTGTAATTCAACAATATGTCTGTTATTTCGTGGTGGTCAATTTAATTGATAGAGAAAATAGGAGTACCAGGTGAACAATCACCAACCTTAAACAAGCAAGAAAGTATACAGAAGAAGAGTCTGAAGATACCAAATGGGTAATCAGAAACCGTATATCGAAGAAGAACAGACAACACAATAGCCAAAAGAAAAAGAAGAAAAGGACGAACAACGATCGACTAAACATACATATAAAACTAAAAATCGAGTAACACGAACCCCACTAAAAACTGGTTTGAACTCATGTGCTCCGGAAGGATTTGCCACAGTTACAGCTTACAGTAAAGAATACATGACGCACCACATTGATGACTTTTGGAATATATTGAGGACTCCCCTCACTAAAGATGTGTATGGTAAGCTATACAATATGAAGGTTTAAAATTGCTGACCTCTAACATGCTAGTCTAGTTCGGCGAACAGTCTAGAAAAGATACTAACTTAGTTACACAGACACAAGCTGCGAAATTGATATTTCCCTACGTATCACGTCAATTGATGACATTGCTAACGTTACATGCTGATAATGTGTTTTGGGGGAAATGACCATTATTTGATGTTTCCCTTTTGAACATAGGGTGAAAATAAGTTTCTGTCTATTACTCCCGATTCAGACCATGCCACCTGTTATTGAAGTATATGTACTAAGCCAGGGGGTTAAAGGTCACGTGCTTGGGATGTCGATTTTGGAACTGGTCCGACAATTTGGTATTTTTGTTTGTTTAATGTTTTTGTTTGCTTGTTTGTTTTATTGCATAATGCGAAATTATTCTGCATGCCATCTTGTCGATATCAGTATACAATACAGTAATGCATATAACCAATGGCGATGTAAACAAATAAGATATTAACTTAAAATACCAAAACAGCTGCACATTACTGGCGCACGTGTTTCAAAGTTGAGAGCACTCCAGGACCGGTGGTGTATACGTGATGTGTTACATTGTACGACAGTTTCAATTTTTGCAAACTTTATGCTTCCTATGATTTATACAACAGTATATATAACGGGAATATGCGACAGTGACATTGTGATTGTTTTTTGCTATTATCACGCGGCAGACGAGCACGTGCGGATGATGACGTTTATAGAGACATGATAAATGGTACAATTAGACGTTTCTCATTTTCTGCTTAGTTTACTTTCTTGTTTATGTATGTTTTTATTTGATGATAGACTGCCGCTAAATAACCCAATCTTTAGAAAGTCAAATTACTTCTATAATAGATCTATAGTAGAATGCTAATGAAACAAATCCATAGCAAACCATTTGTGGGAAAGAGACTGGGTCGATACATCTGCTGGTGGACTAAACGTTCTCTAGGGTATCATCAACACAGTGGCAATGGCCAGACGAATTTCAAATCCGGTTTGTTTATGCATGGCAAAATGTCATGTCAGCGCTATTCTTCACGTGAAGTCGCTAGCTTTCCACGATCTCCGAATCTGGCGTTCCATTTTTTTCTGGCAAAAAAATTATAATCATTCAAATCAATGTTTCAAAGATATTCGTCCGAATATTCGAACAAATAGTCTAAGAGATATTCATCAGATTAGCTAGACAACAGTCTAGTCTCAAATTTATGAATACCTCAATTCTTAAAGACCGGGTTATATTGAATTCAAGCATATTCAGATATCCACAGCTATTATATTCTTGGAAGAGACACATTTTATGTTGAAAGTTTCAATAACGTTATGAACATCTATCAGGACAAGCGCATTGCATTTGGAGACATGCAGTATAACGCACGGTCCAATTTGGCAGTTTTGCAATGGAATGAGAATGTAGATCGTGACTTCACTTCAATATCTAATCAAAGAAACCCAAGAGCTCCTAGAAGTCAACGAGGGAAGAAAAATTACAAGCAGAAAACATTTAAATTTAGAGAAAACATTTGGAATAATTATGTGAAGTTCATTTTTTCAAAACGAAGAAAGAGGAGAAATTAAATCTACACATTCTTAATGTTATTTATTTTTCAATGATTTATTTATCATGTGTTGAGATATTTCATAATTAGTGTCAGTGTGGATTACAATTTTTAACTGAGGTAAATAACTTCTCTTATCTCTAACTGCATAGCCATGTGCTTTTATTGTAAACACAACTTGTGTACATGCTATATTTAACAGACCATGATAACATGATATCAAGCTCCGCCTCATTTCCATTTTGGCTTAATCACTTACCACCTGGTAAATTTTGTAGGTCAGATCCGGCCTTTAAATGCGCTTCATCAACGTAAGAAAACGTTTAATCACTACTTTCTATAAATAGCCGGATGACTTTATCAGCCATGTGTTTGTCTAGGTATATTTTTTCAAATCAAATCAAATCAAATAGTTTTATTGATGAATTAACCACATGTTGGCGTACATCAAACAGTAATAAGACAATGTACTAACAATAATAAATGACATAAGACAGAGATGTATAAATTTGTACNAAACATTAATCATGTGTTGAGATATTTCATAATTAGTGTCAGTGTGGATTACAATTTTTAACTGAGGTAAATAACTTCTCTTATCTCTAACTGCATAGCCATGTGCTTTTATTGTAAACACAACTTGTCTACATGTTATATTTAACAGACCATGATAACATGATATCAAGCTCCGCCTCATTTCCATATAGGTTTAATCACTTACCACCTGGTAAATTTTGTAGGTCAGATCCGGCCTTTAAACAATGCGCTTCATCAACGTAAGAAAACGTTTAATCACTACTTTCTATAAATAGCCGGATGACTTTATCAGCCATGTGTTTGTTTTGGTATATTAAAACCTTTGGCTAATCTACTTGCTTGAACACACGAGTTCACCCGATTTTCAAATGAGGCACATGATGCTGAATCGTCAGTTTTCTGTGTAATGTTTTGTCGACATTTATTGTTGTTTTTTGTACTTGTCAGTCCTTCGAATTACGGAATAGTAATTATTTTTTGCATTAGAACCATCAGTAGATATCAATCGATAGAAGACTGGTTTCTTGGACCTTTAGTCTAGCATCGCATAATTGAGTGGGCAGCTCATAAGTTCTTATCTTACGTTAGTATTTCTGCCTAAGTGTGGTTTTTTAAATAATGTAATGGAGACTCTATAAGCTTTCGTCAATAAAGCTCATGTTTTCAGTTTGATAGGTGGTATTGGAGACGTATTACATGTATGTCTGGAACTGTACCTTGGTAAACATAAATGGATGCCCTGCAATAATCATACTTTATCTAAAGATAGGAATACTTTCCTGGAAGACCCTAACGTTCAATTATTAAATTTTATAATTGTTCATCAATCCTAAAATCGTGGAAGAAGTCAATTATACAATGTCGAACACCCGCCACCTTGGGAATACAGTCAAATCTGCCTTAAATGACACCTCTATACATCAAATCACTGTCTATGAAGGACAGTCATGTTTCCCATTAATGAATAGTGCATATAATTTTAACCTGTATATAAAGGACAAATGCTCATAAAGGCCACATTTCCAGGTTCCCTTGAGTTGACATTTATGTACAAGTTTGACTGTATTTGCCACTATCAGATATTAATATTTTTTAAGTGAACTTAAAAAAATAATTGGGAAGAATTTGCTGTACTTCGTTGATCTTTCCCCTTATACATTGTAATTTCATACTGCATTGAAAACAATGCTTCAATAACTTTTCTCTATGTTATTGTATGACAGCAGTTAGTCCGAGATTCCTCTGCCGTTCGACGACTATTACATCTGCTGTTGTCGTTGAACGTCAGAGCGCTCTCCATAATGAAAACAGCGGATTTTTCTCCCCATTTCAGCCGTGGCACATTTCCACGTTTTGTGGCTATCAGATTTTATTTTCTATCCAAAACCATAACATATATCGCTTCACCAATCATTTTTCTATTCATTCATAACCATCTTACCCTCAGAAATTGGTGTTACACTCCATTACAGCACAATTTCCCCCAGACCATATGATTTCGCCATTTTGAACACTGACATTTTGAAATATTAGTCACGTGACTTCGAAAGAACTTCGATTACCGCAATGTATCATGGGAGATGATTTGCATATATTATCTGACCTTGTCCAAAATAGAGGGAAACGTAAGACATGCTCTTTCCGAAGCCCGCGGATAACACTGCCAAATGAATCTTTTCTATCCAACATATTTTTTATTATTTCCTTCTGCTCTGATTTGAGCTGTAGATGGAACTGTTTGTCCTGCAGAATACGTTTTATATCGTCTTGTATGTTTGTTTACGTATGTTAATTTTGTGCACCGTATTTAGTATCTCCCATCATGCAATGCATTGCTGTTATCTTTCAGTTAGTATCGCGAGATCACGTTAAAAAAATGGCAGTGAAATGACCAAATCATCGGGTGTAAGGAAAAAACGTGCTGTAATCGAGTGTAACACCACTCTCTGAGGGTAAGATGGTTATGAATGAATAGAAAAATGATTGGTGAAGCGATATATATTAGGGTTTTGGATAGAAAATNGTTTTCTCTTGAAAGTCAAATAAAAACTGTTCAGTCTTCAATCTTTTCATTGATATGGCCCAACTGTTGCCAACATACAAAGATATCAGTTTCTGACAATGGATAAATTTTCCAACAAGATCCCACAAGCCCGTGACAAGGGACAGCATAAATTACATTCTTTGATTACAATTGCACAGATAATATGACAATAAACAAAGATATTTGGTGTCTAGAAATCAGTTTGTCTGTCTACCTACCGACCCAGATCTTTCAGGCTAGGGTCGGAAAGGGGAAACAAACATATTTTTAAGGCTGGCCTGATAGCGAACAAAAACAGCGAGTAACAGACGATGTGACTGAAAACATCGATCTCACAGTACGTGTTTGTTTGTTTTGTTGTGTACGTCAGAAATGATGACGCAAGTAAAGTCTGATACGATAAATTGCATGTTATCAGCTAAATTATGCTAATTGTAGCAATAATTCAAAATAATGATAGGAGGTACAACGCACAGAATCCAAATTGGAAGTAATTTTGTAATTTTCGATATGTTTATACAAAAGCATAATCTCGGACAAAGTAGAATGTTTTCAAATGCTATTACAAGGTGGTCAGAAGTAACCTTTTATAATCTTTTGCCATCATCTTCCGTTATATGCATTTTCTGCTAGCTTCACAGCTGCGGGTTACAGCCCCTTCCAAATGCCACTCGTACCTAGGGCAAGTCGTAAAATGTGGAATGTTATGCTCTTTGTACATAAAATAAAACTTGCAACAGCTTCTAATGTTTGTAAGGCAAACTTTTCCCGTCAGTGACTTGCGACAGGTCGGTTGTTTTCTCCGGGTCATCCTAGTTTCCTCCACCAATAAAACTGACCGCCACAATATAACTGAAATATTATTGAAAGTGGCATTAAACACCATATCCCTAAACTCTTTATGTAAGCATAGAAAATATGATTGTTGTGTCAATAACATGACAACAGGACAATTAAAAAGGAGAAAGCATGAGCCATTTGTCAGACGGATGATGTAGCTGTTGATAAATTTTGTCATTTGTTCCTCTTACACACCTAATTATATTAGATTATGATCATTAAATGAGTGAAATGATTCCTTATCACTTATACAATCAAATATTCAATACATTTTAGCTCCCTCTTTGATGAATTATATGCTGGTGTTGGTTTGTGTTCTTTTTACTTCATTACAACCTTTTTTTTAATTTTACTGTGATCATTTTTGTATTCAGATCATCGTTTAATCCGGAAAGTCTTATTTAAGGAAATTGGCATCTGTTTTGTTTGCATGAGTGTGACACTATCAAAAACAAAGGCATTCATTTCCGTGAGTCTATTGAATAAAGTGAAAAGCAACAAATACCACACTGTCTAAACAGTTCCAAAATACAATTAAAAATCGTAGTAAAACGTAAATTCGATGTCATTAACACACAAATACATGACCATTTATTGTCCTGCCTTGTTACAGACAGAGGCGGGGCTAAACTAGTTGTATGGACCAAAACATCATCTCTTAGTTATAGTGGAGTAATGCGGTCATGCATATCACCGAGCGAACAGTGTTCCTACACTTCGATGATCATATAAAAACGCAGAAATCTAATGTCGCACGTTCGTTTCTGGAATAAACTTCACTATGTATACACTCAAAACCAAAAGACTGTAAAGCAAAACAAAACCAAAAGTCTTTGGAAGGAAGTAAAACAAAAGACAGTATAGCCAATGTCGTCTTAGGTTACATATGCCTCTGTGAGAGTGACCTCATTTCTAATATCATTTTATCATTAACAGATAACTAAATGTGTTGCTCTTTTTTATGTACATGCGTATATTGATGTACTATCTATCACGATTCACTATTATTTATGACATATGTTTCACTAGTTGAACGTCCGCCAGAAGATACAGACAATGTAATCGATTTCATTTTGAATACTCAAGTTTACAGCATGTCTTATTTGTGCCAGAGACGTAAAACCGGTGACGTAGTTGTTACCGTAAAAGATTGCAACATATGACGTAGATAAAGAAAATAAACTGAATGGACAATACATTCCCAAGGAATTCGTTTAGTATATAGGAGTGTTTTACCCGTGTATGTTGTTCAATGACCATAAAAAGGTCACTTTAATGACATTTGATGGAAACAATTATATCTAATGACATGTGTAGGTTTCAGTTTGAGAAAATATGAGAGGAAAATAGGAACTGAAATTCATGCACGATTGGAATGAAAATTGCTGCAAAAAAAGTGGGGATATGTTTTCACAGATTAGATTTAAAGCTAAATATAACTGCTCTATAGAAGCTGCTCATTATTTGACCAATTATGTCCATAATCTATATTCCCAACCGGAGATGTCTTTTAGTGGTTCGATTGTTTCGCATGTAGTGATTCTGTGCTAATTTTGTTTACATAAAACGTATATTGACGATACAATGTTTACTACAACAAGAACCACAACTCCTAACCTTGAACTGGTTAAACCAATCAATAGGATCTATTGTTCATTGTAAATAATTTTGTTCTTGTTGGATTGCATCACGTTTAAGCTTAATACAGGCCCCGGCGCCACAAAACTTGAGAATTTACTTTAAGTCTGAGAATATTCTCAAATAAGGAAATACTCAAATTTGATTGGCTGAGTTCCTTATTTGAGAATATTCTCAGACTTAAGTAAATTCTCAAGTTTTGTGGCGCCGGGGCCAGGTGACGGTTCTCATAACTCAAACCACAACGTCGCTTGAAGCACGTCTTCAGGCGGTTGACAGAGGATATCCTCCCTATGAGATTTGTCAGATTGTTGGGTTGGGTTTGGGTAATGATGTTTAATGCCACTTTCACGACGGCCCATGTCAGAATGTAATACAGAACGCCTCACCATGACACATAGTGGTTGTCATGTTTATAGTGTGCCACACTCCACGTTAAAAACCCTTTTTTGTAGATATAGTTTGACAAATGGGTCAACACTCCCTCGCTCATTCACCGGTCAGTTCGTTGTAACTGCCCATGCTTTCCTACACACCCCTCCGCCTTCCCCCAACAGACTTGGTAGTTCCGATATAGCTGAACAATTGCTGAGTATGACGACAACTGTCAATAACCAAACTCACTAATTATAATTTTTGGACAATATACTTATCTTCATTGACACTTGAGCTACCACTGGTTTTAAGGGGGTTCTTATTGATATTTAGTGATCTGTATTTCTTTGTTTGTCTTTTTGTGCTATTTCTTTTTGCCAGTGTGTTGTCTGTCCTTCTTCGATTTACGGATTCTGATTACCTCCTTTGGTATCTTTAAGTTCTTCTTAAGATTGAATATCTTACAAAGAAAGTATGTGTCACATTTCAAACATTTATTGCTACCCAGTTTGGGGACCTTAGTTTTCGTCCTCCTAGTTATTTATTTATTAATTATTTACCCCTCCAGCCTTTTGACTCTGATCAGTGCTGGACCTAGGTGAACAGATGCCCTATGCTATTTATCTAGGCCCATCCCATCCCCCACCGTCGCGACTAGAGGAAGATGGGAGAGTGTTTGAATAAGGGCGAGGATGATGAGGGGTGTTTAACTTTCCGCAATATTATGAAATGGAGTGCAACTGTACAAAGGTTGCTTAGAGAGTACATTTCGTTAAGACAGTATAAATATGAAAGTCCGACGATAGTGGCAAAAGTGTAATAACTTTGGCCAGAGGCAATAAGCCCCACTCTGTCAAGCCTATTGTTAAGTCCGACTACTGCGGGTGCATTGCAACAGTTTCAGACAGAAATTGCTTCACTCGCATTCGGTCGAACTCATTTGGGCTCGTAATTTTGTGTGTGTTTTTTTCCTTTAGATTGTTGTCTGTGCTCCCCGGGTTTGTATATAAAAGGCCAAGATTGGATTTGGATTATTGTTGTTATTTTCCTTCACTTCTTTATTGACTCCGCACAGGACACTTGTAAACACACATAAAATTAACAAATGTGCCAAGTTTGGTAGTATTCTGTTGGGTGTTTCTCGAGAAGATGATGCAAATATTGTTTCCCATAGAGTTTCAATAAAATTTTGACCTTCACAAGTGGTCATTTTGAAATTCGTAAATGGCCCAAAAACTATCAAAACTTGTTAAAGACCTGCATAGAAACATTCACACCAAATTTCATTCAAATCCGTTTAGTGCAGGGGTGGA
>MJUT01061660.1:169223-179346 GCA_002080005.1 Gigantidas platifrons
TTTTTAATTAAATTAAACTTCTCGTTTATGCTATCAGAAATTCTGCTATTTTAAGAACAATATTCAAAAACCAATAGTGGTCGTGTATTTATGTTGGGGTTATAAATTTTTCATATTACTAAAATTGTTCTATTGGATTTCGGAACCGTTCCGATAGTGTGCTGTGAGTGTTGTTTAAAAAAAATAAACGTTAGAGAAAACCGGAGCGGCAATCAACAATTGACCGTCCAGAGACACGGAGATCATTGAACACTCAATACAAAGGACGAAGACAAACAAAGCAAAGCACAACACGGAACTCTAAACTAATGAGCAACATGCACCCCAACACCGACCAGGGTGAACGTGTGTGCTCGCGAATGCTAAGCAGTTACTTCCACGTATAATATACCTCCCACGTTTCTCATATAGTAAAGTCGTGTAGGACACCAATATACACAGTAACACAAATAAGACATGAACCACCCTACAAACAACTGTGGTGAAGACGAACCGAAAACAACAAGTAGACTCACTATAATATCGCATGCCAAAATATTATATATTTCTTTCAAATTATTTAAATGCGGCTTTTAAACCATGTTATTATGCTGCTGTAGATCTCCTCTGTTTAGAAGACTATAGCTGAGAACTATATATTAGGGATAACTCATAGTTAATAAATACAATGTAACACTATTGATAATCCATGTTCATAGGGATACAACACAGTGTACATTTGTACTTTACATTTGATATTTAGAAAAACAAACATTTGTTAAAATATCAAAATAACAGATATTAGAAGGGTATACGGGGGTTAGAAGATTATTGCTGAAAACGGTTATTGATATTTTATTTCGAAAAGGGACATAAAAGTGGCTGAAATTCCACAAATTTGCATATTGGGACGTTATATTTAACATTTGGAGTAGTCAGTCTCGGCATTGACATGGTGTATTAGATATATTTGTGATTACAATATACAGTTCCTTAATAATGTAATTATTACTAAAAAGCTGGTACCTCAATTGTTTTCTTATTCAAATTAATTGATGATATTACTTAGGGCAGTGCTTAAACCACGTGTATTGTATTGTAGGAATTACACCAGTCGTCTTAGCTGGACAGATGGCAACCCGATCAATACGTAGAGAGAATTACTTACATGTTGATATTGGATCTACATACCCTATGAGGAGTGCATCTGCATCTTCAACAGTAGGATCCAGTACATATACAACAGAAAACAATAGCTATGCATCAACAGGAAGCCATGCATTGTTGGTTGCCAGATCACCACAGGAACAGCACGATTACAATCAACAAGGTAGTAGTCTTATTCTGTGTCATAATTTCTCATCAAATTTAAAAATACATTGAATTAAACTTATAATGTCACAGATGTGTATGGTTTTCATGTACCTCAAAATATGAAATATTGTTTTTCTTGCAAATTTGAACATATATATCATATAATTAAAGTGCCATATTAAATTAAGCGTAGCTGTATTATTTGACTAAGACGGAAATCATTAGTCCATAAAATTAGCTAGACCCTGCCACTTTGGAATAGAATGTCTGCAAAAAGTCGGAAAAGTGAGCGGTCATGTATAAATGTATTAGGGGTGTCGATTCTGCGTCTAATTCTTTGATTTGTTGATTGAAATTTTTATTAGATTTACATAATTAGCAGATACAGTGCGTCTCACATTTGCAGTTGATTAATATCTTAAACCCTTTATCTTCCAGTGCTAGACAAACTGAAGAAGGAAAATACAGAATTAAAGCAAAAGATGATGTGTGTTATTTGTAGAATTAAAGACTTTGAATATGTCCTTCAACCCTGTGGCCACTTGACATGTGACGTGTGTTCCGACCTTGACATTTGCATGTGTAATGCACACATTACTAGTAAACATGTGTGTATATTATCACGAAAAGTTTTTGACACTAATTTATTCCAGTAATCAATTTTGTGGAATGACTATGGAGAATGTTGGGAAGCACTCGTTCGCGTATTCTTACTCCGATGCTAATAACGTGCCTTATCAATTGTTACGATGTCCACATAAAAGCTATGTTCGTTCCTATTTACCTCCAGTTGTTTGTAAGAGGGCTCATATTTTATTTGCGTTATTTGTGTTTGTTTGTGCATAGTGGTGTATAACACGTAATGACCGTATGGGTGGCATGCATATGGCAGTGTCTTGTGGAAGGAGGGAACGGCTTTCCCTTCGGGGGCGTCTGGGTTCACCCCCTGTTTTTGCATGGATTTTTGTTGGTCAACATTTCAGTTTTCTGAGTTTTGTGTTTTTGTTTTGTTTGTCTTCGTCCTGTGTCCTTTGTGCCCAATGTTGCCAGTTTCTCTGGATTGTATGATTATCACCTGTAAGAACTAAATGCGCAGTAAAATTCGATACCTATGTTTCTATGTCTATAACTGGATCGATAGCTCTGTTGATGTACTATGAGTCTCTAAAGATGTCATCCCCTAATAGTTAGTGTTCCGACACTTACATAAATTAGTTCCTATATATATATTGAAATTTAGAGTTCCTAAATAATGTAATGATTAATCCAATTAAGGTTATCGTGCCTCGGGTATATGTAGGTCCTTCGAAAATCACTTTTAAATAATTTGGTTTTCTAATATTTTGACTATGATCATACTTGATGAAGTTTATTCCATCGATATCTATGTTTTATTACATGTCGTTTTATGTCGATGTTTTTTTTATGATATAATGCATTACACTTTAAGGGATATTTTGGTCCATAAACCAATTTCATCCCCGCCACGTCTTATCAAAGTGCCTGTATCAAGTCATGAAAATGAGCGATCATGTGTTTGTGTATTAGATGTATCGAGTATGCCTCTTTATACTGTTTTTTTTTCTCTATAAGATCTTCCGCACTCTTTCTAGAGCATGGTTATTTCACGTTTTATTACATTATTTATTGAACATATACATCACAGGTCTATCTCACAAAAGATTGTTATTTCAATTTATCTTCAAATATTTTGTTCGAAAGAAGGACATGAACATTTTTAAGATAATTTATTTATATTTATAAAATATCTTTGTATTTCCGCAAAACTTAGAAATTGTTAATTGTTTTGTTTGCTCTAACTTTGTCATATATAATGTATGTCATTCTCTGCTGTTGTTATTCATTCTGTGTGTAATGTATGTATTATATCAGTTGCATTGCTTATGAATGAACACAGATGTATTACTAATGTGTAAATAAATAAAGTTGGTTTTTTTCCCACGCTTTCCATTATTTTCTTATGCAATAAAGACCAATTTCATACCACTTAAATTAACACTTCGACATAAATATATTATCTTATTTCGATAATCAGATTTGACGCGAGGACATGTTAAAAGTGGTCAACAAAAATAAGGCTAAATGTGACAAGGTAATAAACGTGCAAAACACCTCATCTGGAAACGGAAAACAGAGTCACATGACTTGGGGTTAATGCTCACTTCCAGCGGTGAACAACAAAAAATGTTGTGTGTTGTATCATATTATAATGTATACTACCTCAACCTTCAAGCGATTACTTGCATACATTTTGTATTTTAATTTGGAAGTTTTAATTTCTCCTTGTAATTATTGTAGACATATCAATCAATATTTATAATAATAATAACTTTATTCTCTAAAGCAATGTTACAAAGGTTACTGAGTGAGAGTGTTCAAATCAAGACAAGGTAAATACATATCATTACATCAATTATCAGGATTGTGGATGTACATTGAAAACAAGTTATGAAAAAAATGTTTAAACGTTAAATACCAATGATTCAAATACTAACAGATGTGTGATGGATTTTTTTCATGGAGAACTAATTTTCTTATTTATCACATTAATAAGCTTACATAATTTGCGAATAGTTTCAGGTTTCATTTTGCTAAATAATGATGACAGTTTTAATGTTGAAAAGTATTTTGGAATTATATGTTTTCTTTCAGTTACACAATTTAAACATTGTAATACGTATTGAAATTCGTCACCATTCTCGTAAGATTGACATAGCTGACACATACTGACAAATATACAATTGTGTTATCTAAAAATCGTTCTAGGTATCATCTTTCGTGAAATAATTGATATATAATCAACTTATAAATCGAACATTTAAGTGTATGCCCTTTACGTTCATTGGATGAAAATGCTACTATCACAGAAACCAATCAAATTGATTCGTTCAATGTGGGATAACTAAACAATGTCCCGAATATCCATCATCCATTCGATACCGATTATACCAACTTGCTTCGGCATCATGCAAACCAAGATAATTGATTGGAGATATACTGTTTTGCATTGTTTGGCCTTCATTGCTTTACGGCGTCAAAGGATCCTTTTGGTATTTTCAAGAAAATGTTAGAGAAAACCGAAGATACACTCAACCTTTTATTGAATAGCCAATTGGTACATGCATATTCAGTTTAATTGCAATTTGCACATAACAAGTATTATTGAATAGGTAATGGGTGCATCATTACCATTTAAAAGACAATCAGAACACAACAATTATAATTGGAATATGTACGTGTGCTTTTATTAATAGGTAATGGGTGCATAACCATTCATTGCAAAGGCACTGAGTGCCCAATAAATGTAATTTAAATAGGTTATGCCATTTTGTCCAACACGATTTTCATGTCAGATGATGTTCGTATCGCTTAAAAGTAACAGGCGGCTGTCACCAGTGGAGCAGACACTGATTACCCTTCCGGAGAAGCTGAGTTGGCGTCGTGTTGCTCGATCTTTAGTTGTCTGTGTAGTGGTTTGTAGATCCTTCTTTTGTCCTTTTGTTCGTTTTCTTTTAGCCATTGTGTTATCAGTCCTTTGATTTACGAATTATCATTAGTATATTCAATCTCTTCTCATGGGTACGTAAATATCCATTTCTAAGAGAGCGGTTTTCTACTAACACGCAATCTACTAATCCAACTGTTCCTAGTGGTTAAATGGAGGTAATCACTTCGAATGTTATTCGTTCACCACCATGACTTGGTTAAGCCTACAACATATATTTGTCACACATGAACACGTTATGTTCCCTTTGTCGTTATTACTATTCCATCCTCTCCTATTTCATGATTTACCACCGGCTTTTTTACAGCAGTAATATGACGGCTTCCACTAATGGCGAAGGTACAGATTAATTGTTCAGAACACATTAATTCACCCCGGATTTCTGCTGGCTTCTTTAGCTCAATCTTTGGTTTGATATGTAAAGATCATTGTCCTTTTGTTCTTTTTACCTAGGCCATTGCATTGTCTGTCCTTATTCCATTGACGTTTCTAATTACTTCTTTGGTATTTTCAAACTTAACTTGAATTTGAACATAGTAATGGGTACATCAATATCCACTGCAAAGGCAAAGAATGCACAGCAATTTAAATACTTTTACCATTCTCACTAATATCTAATAAGTATATTAATACTGATTGCAAAGGAAATGAATACGGATTAGGTATCATTGGAATATGTCATTCGTGCATAAATATTTACTGGAAATGTACCAAATGTGTACTAAATATGTGAATATGTAATGGATACACAAATATTTATTTCATAAATTTCTGCACCGGTAAACTTTAGATAGCCTGTAAAATATAAATGTAAAAAGTAATCGTTGCTATATATACCTCAATTTATATTTTACATTGTAGTATTTGTATAACGAGTCACACTGACGTATTATGATAAAGTGAAAATAGCTCTACTTCGTTAGAATAACAGAAATAACTCGAAGGTATGTGATTCTATTCTAACGACAGCCTTCTATCAAAGTATTTTATTGTATATTTTCTAAACGGTATGCTCTAATGTTAAGGCTGATGCTCGATGATTTGGAGGAAACGAAAGTTGGCTTCTTTTTCACATTTTGTCTTGTGTAGTCGTCCATTCTCGGCTTCTGGACAGAATAATCTAGTTGTCATACAGTGTTGGTATTAGATCTAGTCAGGTATGTGCCCTGTATTTTAAGTGTGCCATGCGATTTTTAACGTTTATTTCTGAAGGTGAAAATGGGTGGTTGTGGTTCTTAGGGAAGCTGGTACCTAACTTGTCTTTGGTGTTTGCGGTGCCTTAATTGCGACACTATTAACAAGTGGTGCATATTGAATAATTGTATATTATAAAATGAGCAAATGAAATGTTTTTACATGTATGATTTAACTTGTACGAATTTACTAATCCATATTTTAAAGAAAGGCATTACAGGTACATTGTATCTATCACGTACACGTTTTTAAGTGTGCCTAAAAAGTTCATGCTTTGCATGCTTAGTTTATCGCGCGAAGTTTTGTTATAAAGTGTGTGGAAATAAGTTATAGTTGTACACAACAATGTTTGAACGACACCAGTACACTTCAAATCCCACCTACCTATTTGTCCCTTATGTCTTATTTAGAACCTTTTTGCTGTTCTCTGATCTCTATTTTTCAGACCCCAATGGTTTCGTCATAGCTAAATGGATATCTACAGCTGTGGAGTGATCAGTAAAGACACATAACCGTTTTTATCAATTGATCCTGTGACGAATTTAGTGAAGTTGGGCGATGGACAATTGGCGGAATTTATCTGTTGATGCGAAACTGCTTTGGAATCAACCCAGTAGAATTTGAACTTTGTCCTACATTGATTTGCTATCCTTCAATGTTTTTCGTCAACACGTTGTATATTGTATGTTGGCCATTTGATATTTGAATTTTGTATTTGTATATTAAAAGCTATGACAAATTATCAACCGAAACTATTCAAGTGTTTGTTATCATTGACTATGCTACATGGCCAGATATTGGCATCATTTGACGTTTGTTATATGCACAAAGAGTGTAAGCATCAGTAGCAATTCACAATTTTCAGGTTCTAGTGGCTACAATTCCAAGGTCTCGTTTAATTATAGTTGGTTCGCAATTCATATAAAATAATTTAAGATATGGCTGAAAACAATTGGAAACCAGATAGAACAGTGATAATTGAAATAAAATTTCATCCAATCCGAGACAGATAGCATTGAATTTGTATTTCCCTTCTTTGATGTCATATAAATCCAAAGAAAAATACTAACTATGTCTCCTACACACTAAACAGTTCATTCTCCCAAATTTACTCGGAATTCCATATCCCCTTCCTTATTGGTGACTTTTTTGAAATATTACTTCATTGCTTGTCATTTTGAGAGTGGATGGTAAATTTGTTATATTTGAAGTAGAACCCCGCCCTCCTGGCGGATGTCAGTCTCAAGCTGGAAACTGATACCCCAACGTTTCAGATGATGCATAGCGTTTAAATATAATCCATACTCACTCTATCACACACACACACACACACACACACACACACACACACACACACACACGTTGATAAAATAGCACACATCCAATGGAATTATATTTTGGCTCACCTGAAACGATAATATTTAAAAGTTGGCTTTATTTTTCAACATTCTTATTTATTATATTGAGAAAAGTTTGCATGAGTAGATTTCTCCCAATATCGGAGGGATGTCTAGCAGTAAGATTCTAACATATTAAGACACATCTAAAGACGTACAATTTCATGCGATAGCATATGTTTGATTGAGAATAAATATTTCTTTACCTATTTGATAAGCGGTTAAAAACAAAAAAATAATATTAGAGTCACATGTCATTGCATACGTGTTTTGATTGTTGGTTTAAAAAGTTGAAGTTATTTTCATATGTGTTGAATCTGAAAATAGACGTCGTTCTCAAGGTGTCGTGTGCCGTTGTCATCGGATGATTTTCTTTAAATGAGGCACCTTTGGGGTTATTTAAATTCATTTCCGATTATTTGTCCTTTTTTTTTTAAATATGTTTTCCAATATCAAAACAAGAAAAGTTTGAATTCATTAATAAAGATTGATCGAAATTATTTCTTCGGTTCATTCGAAATTACCTAAATCAGGTTGTACACACCCTTGCATAAACGCGTGTTACACGGTGTTCACAACCTGGTTGGGGTTATTTCTTCATGAACCGAACAAAAATTGCGATCAATACTTATTAGCACTACTGCTGAAAGTGAATGGTTGGAAATTACCCTCGCCATTTTAACAAAGTGAATTGTAAATGTCCATTTGTTTTAATTTATATCAGCTGGTCATTAGACAGATCTTTGATCTATAAATTATGTCCAGCGCATATTACTGGAAAAGAAAAACTAGAGGCGAAGCACTGAGCTGGGCCTGTGTCGCTCACCTTTCATTCTGTGTTGAGGAAACTTAATACAGAACCTTCCATAGCCTATAGGTGCTCCCCACCAAATTACGGCTCGTTTTGGCAAAACAGTTTCAGAGAAGAAGATTTTTAGAAATTAACCAATCTAAAACAAGAATTTCATGTGGCAGCCATGTTTGTTAATGGATCAAAGCGAAATGGCAATCTCTATAGAGGACCTTCAGTAGATGCTTCTAACCAAGTTTCATATCATTTGGCCAAGCAGTTTGAGAGGAAATGTTGTTTTAGAAATCTACAAATAACAAACAAGAATTGCCTATGACGGCCATGTTTGTTAACGAATCAAAACGGAATGACCTTCCATAGATGCTTCTACTAAGTTTCGGTCTATTTGACCAAGCTGTGCCAGAGTAGAGGATTTTTAGAAATCGACCAATCAGACGGAATGATTTCTTTTGGTGGCTATACTAGTTAATGGATCGGGATAAAATGAGCAATCTTTATAGAGAACCTTCCATAGATGCTTCCTACCAAGTTTTGGTTCATTTGTCAAAGCGGTTTCAGAGGAGAAGATTTTTTAGAAATCAACCAATCAGAAACAAGAATTGTCTGTGGAGGCCATGTTTGTTAATGGACTGGGACGAAATGAGCAATCTTTATAGAGGAATTGTCATATATGTTTCCTCCCAAGTTTCGTTTGTTAATGAATCGGGGCGGAATTTGCTATCTTTATAGAGAACCTTCCATATATGCTCCCTACCATGTTTTGGTTCATTTGACAAAGAGGTTTCAAAGGAGAAGATTTTTTTAGGAATCAACCAATCAGAAACAATAATTGTCTGTGGCGGCCATGTTTGTTAACGGATTGGGACAAACTGATTATTCTCTATGGAGGATTTTCCATAGATGTTTCCTACCAAGTTTCGGATCATTATGCCGTGCTGTTTGAGAGGAGATTTTTAGAATTAGACCAATCAGAAACAAGAATCGCCTGTCGTGGCCATGTTTGTTAATGGATCAGTACGAAATGAGTACTCTTAATAGAGGATCACCCATAGATGCTGCCGACCAGGTTTCGGATTATTTGTTCAAGCGGTTTCAGAGGAGAATAATTTAAAAAATCAGCCAATCAGAAACAAGAATCGCCTGTGGCGGCCATGCTTGCTAACGGATCGGGACGAAATGGGTACTCTTTATGGAGGATCGCCCATAGATGCTGCTTACCAAGCTTCGGGTTATTTGTTCATGCGGTTTCAGAGGAGAATAATTTTAAAAGTCAGCCAATCAGAAACAAGAATCGCCTGTGGTGGTCATGCTTGTTAACGGATCGGGACGAAATGAGTAATTTTAAAGGACAAATGACACGATTTTTTAATTTTTCACAAAACTTAGTAAAATACTTCCAAAATGCTGTAAAAATAATTTCTTTTTCACTTTCATGTGATTAACGATACGTACAAAGGGATAAACACCCCTTTTATCGCCCGTTCTGCTGACCTAGAAATTATGCAGATTCTGAGTGCGATAACGAGGTTGAACCACTCGTGACGTCACATGCGCCAGTCATCCATTTCTAAATCAGCTGATTGATATCGATACAAAATGTCCATAACAAAAAGCCGTGATTAGCAAACCAAAACAAACATCCACATGGGTGAAATAACAAGAAGTTTCAAATGGTGTCCTGAATGGATTTAATTGAGAAGTATTTGTAAGTTCAATTGTCATTTATTTATTTGTTTTTTCTCTGTAAAAGACAAAAATTCAAAAGTGTAACCAAATATTTATGATTGTGTCCGTAATTAGAATATTAAAGCAGTGATCAATAAACATGTCACTTGTTTGATTACTGCCCAAGGCTAAAATATGAGATAATTGTTTGAAAAACATCACACCTGTCACCTTTAT
>MJUT01061660.1:195068-236419 GCA_002080005.1 Gigantidas platifrons
GCTGGATGCTTTGACATTTAATTTCAAACTTTTTGGTCAATTAATTATTTTAATTTAATTTAAATAAAGTTGTCCATTAGATCTCTACGTTCATTCTATTTTCTATTTGTGACCCTGCCAAAGAGTGAATCTAAATGTGGTTTTATTAAAAATTTAAAATAAGAAATTTCGTGCAAGTCAAAGCACTGGTACGACAGAATATATGGTAAGTTTTATGAATCATGATTTGATCAATGATACAAGGGAGACAACTGTAACTTAGTTTTGATTGTTTCCAATATTTTGTATGCAGTTATCTCCCATACTCTGTCTTGATTGAGTGGGCTTCCGACTGACTGGTCTATTGAATGTATACATCCACATTGAAGTGAGAACGTTGGTTTATTTATGGAATACTTTCCAGTTTTTTTTAAATCACACTGAAAAAAACATACTAATCATACATTTTTGTACTTCCTACAAAATACCATATACACGGATGACTCACATAGAGAGTTGGTGGATAACAAGGAAGCTACCGAACCAAGCGTTCCTAGAGGTTAAGTTGAAGTCATCTCTTGGAAAGCTTTACGGTCTTCATCATGACTTGGTTAACCGTTACGGAATATCTGTGTCGCAGATGACCACGGATATGCTACACTTGTCAGGGGGGGGGGGCGCAGCCGGCGCCCCCCTCCTCCCTAAAATTTGAGAAAAAATGATTTTTTTTGCGTAAAATCGTGATTTTTCACACATAATACGCCAAAAATTTTCGCGCCTCCCTCCGCTCGGCGCGATTTTTTTTAAGTGCGTCCCCGCCCCCTAACTTGAAATCCTGGATCCGCCCCTGCTTGTTGTAATCACAATCCGATCCTTTCCTTATTCATGACCGGATAGTGAACAAGAGTAACACGACGGATTCCTGGAATAACCTTCACCGGGTACCCTCAAATTCAAAAGATGGTAAAGTCAAATAATTAAAAGGTTTTGGAGCAGGAATACCAAAGGGCATAAACAGGATAACCAAAATCTGTTAAGGTCGCATATGATTGAGAGAGAAGAGAACCCAAGTTTTTCTTTTTCTTGTATTTGTAAAGCTCAGAAGGTATTATCCATTTTTATTATTTTGCCTTCTAGAAAACGTCTTCTGCATTTAACCATGTTTCATGTTACTTATGTGCTACCATACATAACTAAATATATAACACATAATATGATTGGTTACCTTTAATGGTATTCCATTGTCGCATTCTGCTTTATTGCTACATTTTTTTGTTTCATGTCTTCATGTTAAAATTGCATAGAGAAATAATGTAATAATAATGCTTATCAAACTTGTGTCTGATCCTTTTGTCATTATTTAGACAATAAGATATGCTTAAATTATAACACATAATAAAACTGACCGGCACGATATAGCTAAAATATTGTTGAAAGTGACGTTAAACACCATCAAACAAACACATATCTATTTAATAGCAGATGATAACAATATTTAGTCCCTTTGATGTTCTTACTCACAAAGACTGTTAGATTATTTGATTTTCCAATCTTTTGACCTTGAACGTACACGATGAAGGTTATTCCAGAAACTCGTCGTGCACACTAAATTAGATATCTACGTTTTTATTGATCAAAAATCAAAAGAATAATATAACATTTAAAAAAAGCACACACATTTAATTTGAATTTTATTGTAGAAATGGGAGATTTATTAAAGCCTTAAAGTTTCCAACCAGTGAATGAACTTCTAGACCAATAATCGCTATGAAGAGTTCCGAGACTATGTAATCTAGTACCAGTTCTCAAGAAACACGTGTCTCCCTGGTTTAATATAACAACGACAGTTGTGGCGCCAACATGAACATCTTGTATGAGTTGGCTATCGGTTGTCGTTGATCCAATTGCGTTATCGTTACACATGAGCTCAACGCCTACTCTGCTATTGTCCCAGCATGTGATAGAAAATGAGAACACGTATGTCCCAGCAACAGGAACTACAAAGGCCCCCGTGTACTTGTTGTATCCATTGCCAATATTTGTTTCAACAGTATCAAAAACTACGGTAAAATGAGGACTTGGAGCTTTCTCATCGTGGCTCAAATAGGCATAGAATGCAACTTGATTAGTTTCCAACAGTATTCTTTTATCTTTTGATAGCTCTACAAGATAAAAACAAACTCTGTCATGCTATCAATCGTATCAAAATCAAGATAGTTATTGGATTAGTCATGTTGGTGATACACTAACCGTATGGGTCATTTTAGGTAACCTTTCATTCGACCTTTGACTGTCCAATCATATACAAGATAGATAGATATATTGACCAATCGGATAACAGATCAAAATTTCATTACACCATAAAATAACGCAAGAAACTTAAATACACCGTACAAAACCATGGAAATAAGTTGATTTTTCAAATCAAGGATAACTCCATAGAAGACATTCAGCTTATTTCCAATGGGGTCTTTTAAGCTTGCAATAGGTTTTTCGAGGTCAGGAATTAGCAGAATCAGAAATATAGTATTACATTGTATTCAGTGTCATTGAATGGAGATGAAACTAATTCTTTCCAATATTCCACATTGGTAGCTTCCAAATTACGTTTCACTTCCTTTTTTAATTTATGAAGCTCAGTGATACAAGCATTTTAATTTCAATTAGATTGGTCTAGTACAAAGTGGACACCATCAACTCATTGTAATATACCTTGTTATATCCCTGATCTACAAATTGCCCACTTGGTGTTGAACAAGAATTACTCGCTCATTCACTTATGAACTCTGAAGCCACTCGACTTTTTGAACAGATAAGTTGCAGGAATGACGATTGCTGGGAACAATTAATTTCGAATAGATCTGCAACATGGCCACCATGGACAATTCTGGTTTCTGATTGGCTAAGGCTTTAAAAATTGTCACTTCTAAAGCTACATATAATTGATTTGGTAGTTGGTACAAATAATGCAGGTGATGTCCTTTACAGTAAATTTCCTTGTTTCGTATGGATACGGTAAAAAGGCATGGCCGCCATGGGAGAAATCTTTTTCCTGCTTTCCAGAAACATTTTTAAATATCTTCTCTGGAATTACATGATTTGTTAGTCTGTACAAATAATGTATCGAGTGAGTGAATAATTGTTGTTTAACACAGCAATTTTTCAGCTATATCATGGCGAGAACAAGTAAATTTTAAATAGATGATGATCAGATCCGTTTTGTACTAGACCAACACGCTTAGTTGGATTTTTATAGTGCTATCTCAATGAAACAACAGTCCGCGGATAGACGTGTCGCCCCACTCGGACACATTATCCCGATATCGAACAAACCAGTCTTTGCTCTTTCTCCTTAATGCTGCTTGCTTAGCTGAGAAGGAACAAATACCAATTTGATTTGACCCGATCGGGCATCGAACCCCAATCTACCACACTCGAGGCGAGCACGCTAACCATTACACCACCGCTACAGTTAATAATGTATTGATGTCCTCGACAGAAAAAACAATTTTTCTGATAAAGCACGTCTAATATAGCCTATATATCGTAAAAGATATTGTGTATTGTTTTTGTTTCTCGTTGTTACATATTTATTTGATTTCCATAGTTACTTGTGGATGACTTTGTGATTTGTTCCACATTTATGCAATTATGAATTTTTACAATAAAATCTTGAAACGTGTATTTTTCATAACATGCTTACCCCTTCTTATTGTTTTGTTTTTGTCTTCTTCAACAATGTCTTCTTCAACAATGTCTTCAGTTAAAACGTTTCTATGTTGGCCATTTATTGATTCTGTTGTTAGTTCTTTTCTTACGTAAGCTTCTAACTTGTCAATACGGCGATGAAGCTCAGCATTCTCAAAATTTTGATTTTCAACCGTTTTCTTCAAATCATTTATCATTTTACCTTGTTCTAGAATTGTGTTTTCTAATTGTAAGAACCTTGAGTCGACGTTTAAATCAGTTTAAAACCGGATGTAACATCATTGATACTTAAAATAAGACAGAAACAAAAACAAAACGGTTTCATGTTGAAAGAAAAACGAAGGTATATGAAATGTCTCCGACACGAATGAGTTTTAGATAAGAATATCATGCGGCACTTGTCAATCAATACTGATAATGACATTCGACCTTCTATGACTTGGTTGATATACTTGTATATATAATGCTGAAAAACCAATAGTTTGTGATTAGGGAGAAATGTCGAAATATTGACGGGAAAACACAAAAAGTTAAATAGCGAAACGTCGAAAACCCAACAAGTCGAAAAGCGAAAATTCTAAATTTTTACACGAAAAAGCGAAATCAATAACGCGAAAAGCCGAATGTTTTATTCCTTTTTGGAGGGTTAAATATTCCTGCTTTTCGTATGAAAATTTCGGTATTTCTGTTTTTCGACTTTTTACTAAACTGCTTGATTCTTCAAGTCTGAAAAGAGAGACAAAATCGTCAAGTTTTAAAAACAAGTTTCAAAAGAGAACAAGAGTTATCTTTCTTTTAGCAAAACTTGCGAAGTATTTATGCAATGATTTCTATTGTAAATAAAATTATTTTCTACTGTTACAATAATTCCCCCCAAGCGAGTCCATTTAAATCTTAATTATAAAACGTCAGCCACTTTGTTGAATTGGTGTTATAACGACCTGCTTGATCTAAGCTGAATGGTAAGTTTAATTGTATCCACATTTATTTATTTATTTATTTGTTTATGTTTTATTTAATATTTTCAGTAATTGTTGCATTTGGTGAAATGTATTGTCTTAATTATAACTGTGTTATAACAACGGATACCCATCAATTTTGACAAACACTGCCCTTGTAATATATACAAGTAAGTTTAGGTCAAATATGCAAATAGGAAAACAAGAAATATGTCGACATGGACTTTTATGTCTTACAGAAAACACGTATGGCATACAACGGTACCCGATATCAGTCAGAATAAATTGAAAAACAAAAAATATCACACTGTCGTTACAATTTCACAATCCATTAGAAAATTCGTAAAAAGAGGGAAAATCGATACCATAACACACATAATCGATGACTTTCATGGCTTGGTACAGTCACCTCAATAAAAAAAAAGTGGCGGAGTTTAACTAGTTTTATTGGCACAAGAAACTTAGTTAAGCATTCTGACGAATCCACTTTATTTATATGCCAATCGTAAGTGTTGTAATTAATACACTTAATAATCGTCATATTTAGTTGGGCCTATAGATAACCTTTTTGAATGGATATATAGCCATCGGCTCATATATACTGTAATCTAGATCCACGTTCATCTAAATCCTTTCCCCCATTAATAATATTGTGCAATTTCACTCTCTGGACTTATATAACTGGCTTATAATAATCATTTAACAGGGTTAGCCGGCCGACACTTGCATAATCGGTTTATTAGAATAGTTTAACAGTATTAGACGGACACAACCTGCCAGCAGTTTATACCATATGTTTAAGTTTTGGTCATTTTGTAGGCATCAATGCCATCCACTTTACTGTATTTATCTTGAACTCGCTCTTTCCGTGTTTAAAAAACATAAATTTCTTTAAAAAAAAAAAATAATAATAATAATAATAATAAATAAAAAAAATCTACAGGCAAACAAGAGGTGTTGGAGTGGACCGGACAGTCTGGAGCAAGCCTTAGGATCGGACAGTGGAAAGGGGGAAGGTTTTATGAGTGGACCGTGAGGGGGCAAGTTCTTCTAAACTGTCAAACAAATCAAAAGATATTTTGGGTTATCAGGCATCTGCTTAATATTCTTGGTTGACAGAGCATTTTTTTCATGTTAAAATACTTAATTTTTGCAAAAAAAAGTGGAGGGGCTGGACAAACAGTTTTGCTCCAAACTTTTCAAATTGTGGGAGGGGGAGCAATTGACCCCCGATTTCTACGCCCATAAAATAGACATAGAAAGAGAGAGAGAAATATATATACACTTACAATTATATTTTAAAACTAGTAACATCATATTTATACGATAAAATATGTATCTAAAGGTTACATTATTGCAGTTTTTTCTTCCTGATGGTCGATAGCTACTTTTCAGAAGCATATCTATTCATATCCTACCACATGCATTAATCTGTTTATTAATGTGGGGTGTATAGTAAATATACGTTGATAGAGACAAGTGCCTGTGCATGTGACTTAAACCTGGCTATTCCCTCTTAATTTATTACAAGAATATAAGTTTTTAGTTAAAGATCACGGTACAAATGCGTATTACATATCCAAATATTATGGGCACTGGTGAGGGTTCCCCGGGCTCACACCCACTGAGCTACCCAGTGCGTCCTCTGGTGGTGAATAGGGGCAGCCCTCTCGATGGGGGCAGTCAGATTATATATAATACGGAAAGTCTAACCGTGGACCATCGTGGGTAGCGTGTTTGGACAGTGCCATGCTCACTGGACGCTAAATACTTTTGTAGACGTCGAAAAAGAGTAGGCGTACTGTAGCTGCTACAAAAGACTAAAGTTAGCTCCCCTACTCTCCATACTTTTTTCCCCAGTGGCTGTCAACAGTCGTTGACTCGGCCGGTTGACCCACCCCTTCCCTCATTTCTATATTGTAAGCTTGTTCTCGTCCTGAATATAGCTGAAATACTACTTACTGGACGTTAAACAATAATCAATCAATCAATCAACAAACAAATCAGTATTCAAATATTAAGAATTAACTTATTTATAAATAATTTAATTTGATTTGAATATAGGTAGTTATAATTCCAAATACCATACGATCACGACCACGACGGTTATCCCGTTAAATAAACCTATTTAAGTAAAACGGCAGCTAGACATAGAAACAAAAGAAGTTAGTAGAACGAGAGAGTTGTAACACTAAATGTTGTAAAATATGGATAAATGGCACAAAGATGTACTTCCAGACAAAGATCCATACCATAATCGCGGGAGGGACCAAATGAGGAAAAGGGGGGGTCCGGAATTCGAGTGCCTGTGGTTTTTATATGTATCTACCTGTTTTTATTTGTAACTTATAATCACTTATTTTATTATTCCCGAAGAGCAAAAATTACGAATCATAAGCCATGACTTTTATATCCTAAGTAACTACATTTTAAAATTGAAAAGGAATCGGTCTGAGAATTATATGATAAATAATTAAAAAATAGTTAACAAAAATGTACACGAGGGAAGCAATTTCCTTATCGTTACTCCTGAACATCAGTGGAAGTGCACGAGATATAATTTGATTATTCACGTGTATTATGTTTAAGCAAATCAATAGAAGGTCATTCAAATTACAAAAAAAGCGGAAAGCCTTTCAGCAATATATCAGCTATATCATGGCGACCAGTTTTAGTAGTAGAGGAAGCCGGAGTATCCAGAGAGAACCACCGATCCTGGGCAAGCAACTGGTATACATGTATTACTTGCGGATGCAAGTCGAGTGCACCCTTTTTTGTAATTTACAAAGCTGGGCGTGAACCCACCTCGTATTGGTGATAAGCTTGTATGATCCAACGACCTACATTGTAGCTCATTGAGCCACCCGGGCCCCCAATGAATAGAATAAAATGTAACCACTGTAACAACGTAATCACTTTTGATTGATTGATTGATTGATTGATTGATTGATTGATTGATTGATTGATTGATTGATTGATTGATTGATTGATTGATTCTTGCCTAATGTCAAGTGAATAATATTTCAGTTATTTTCATGAGGGAAACAAGTTCACGGGCAAGCAATCCGTTTAAAAAGAGACACTGGGGAGAGAGCTCAACACAGATGCGTAGGAATGAACATGAAAAGGACGACAAGCTTTAGGTGTGTACCGGAAAGTGAGGCACGGGGACAAGAAACTTTCAAAACTGACAAGCAAAATAAAAAAAGGAAAATAAAAATATCACTTTTATTCAGAGCCGACCTTTCTACATACCTACATTTGGTTGTTACCATGCTATAATGATATACAATACAGATTTTTCTAAGAAAAAAAAATCCACATAAAGTTGGAGGACCAAAGACATAGTTTTGCCCCCCTCCACTTTAAAAGTGGGGACATGTGCCTCTCCTCCTCTGACTACGTACCTGCAATGTATTGATTATCACATCCGGACACATGCTAAAGAGGAGCCAAATGGATACGCTCTTGCAACCCGCGACAATTCCAAAAAAAACTATTGTCTATTAAGAGCTACAGCAAATGTTGTATTTTGATTGCAAGGAACGCGGTTTTCTTAAAACATGGGGTACTCGATTACTCCTCGTTCTTGGGACGAATTGTGTATCCGACTCCTCCTCACAATCAGTGAAGAAAATTGGTCATGAACTCCCAAACTATATACACAAATGTCTGAAATATTCAAAATCGAAATTGTGTATGCGTTCTGTTTTATTGAAAACAACTGAACTCTTGGACTACAGAAAAGGGTGAAATTCCTAAAAAAATAAATCTTGCTTAACTATTTTTTTATTTCATCGTTCATAACCATATGCAAAAGCAACAACTGACTGAACAAAAGTAAAATCGGACGTATTACAAATGAAAAAATAGCTCCCAGAGTGTAGCGAAATGTCAGTCATGAAAACATTCCTGTTTGAACGTGTCCCATTAAAATGACATCTCTTTTATCCACTACAATTCCATTTAAGATTTTTCTCCCCTCCCTTTTTTATTTGGGTGGGGGAGGTATTGTATTATTGTCTGGAACACTCAATATTATGTTTGTATTAATGTCTTATAAATCCTATCTCTGCGATATTTAGGTAATAAGATGAATTATCATCATAGTGATCATTAATCATTAAAAAGCTGAAAACATGTAATCAGTCATAATATTGTATATTTCAAACAAAAAAATAATGTAAATAAATGAATGAATGAATGAATGAATGAATGAATGCTTTTTACTTGCTACCAAAGACTTAAATTATGTCCTTCCAATCTTTTGACTATGGGCTGATGAAGGTTATACCAGATATGCGTTCGTGTGCAGTAAATTAGATATATACGTTTTTATTAGCCTATGAACCTGAAATGTTTGTCCTGATTGGCTAAACCCCGATTTTAGATATACTGTTAGCGACAAATTGAAAGCCCATAATCATAGATGTGCGAAGGAGTTGTAGCTGTACGGCTAAAGCAGGACGACGAGTACCTTATGGTTTTAAAACTGGGCATTGCAGATAGAAAAAGTCGAGTCCACGTAACAAGCTGATCTCCTCTCTCTCTCTCTCTCTCTCTCGATCGATCGATCGATCGAAACCACTGCAAGATCCCCCTCTCTTTAAAACTCGAGTCCACATAGAAAGTCTCCATTTCTCTCTCTCTCTCTCTATAAGCAATAAATATTGCGGATAATCTTGTTTTTTTTCAATGCCATAAGATACCCATTTATAAATGATCAATCTTAAAATATGAAATACATGTATTGTCAAGTAAAAAAAAAAACCCTGACAGCTTGACATGACACCACCTCTTTGGTAAAAGTTCTTGTCATGGTGATCGTACTCTGTCGTACATGTAATTTAGAACTTAACACAGTAGTTAAAGTGGTTCCACACGACCAAACCTAAATCCTCAAACAAACCAACGGCATTTAGAGAGCAGATAGATGTAATTTAAACCTATAAAATTAGTTCAATTGAAAACTGGAAAAGAATATACAAACAAAACCCGATTCGATAATTCTTAGTTTACACAAATGGTCACATACGGGTTCTCTGTTGGGTAGATTTTAATAAAGTTTTTAGCTGGTCAGTCTTTTATTAGATAACGGACAAATATTTTAAATAGGATTTAAAATTGAAATGTTATTCACACTGGAACCTGTTTTATGAATCTATTCTAAAAACAGATTTCTATTATGGATGATATAGAATATTCTGCAGCAAATGGTACGTAAATTTAATATTTATTAAGATATATTTGACAAAAAAAGCGATATTAAGCTCTAACAATTAAACTTTAATGCAAAAAAATACATGCAAAGTATTTTTTTATTGTGCGTGGGAAAGTGTTGTTTCAAAACAGAACTTTTTTTTTATAGAAAACCTATATTGAGCTCTAATAATTTAACATTTATTGCAAAAATTATATGCAAAATAATTAAATTTTGCTCGTGGGAAAGTGTTGTTTCAAAGCAGAATATTTTTTTTTTTATAGAAAACCTATATTGAGCTCTAATAATTTAATATTTTTTTTTTTTATAGAAAACCTATATTGAGCTCTAATAATTTAATATTTATTGCAAAAATTATATGCAAAATAATTTAATTTTTGCTCGTGGGAAAGTGTTGTTTCAAAGCTGAACTTTGTACGATATAATTAAACACTCGTATGATCGTATCGGCAAAAACATACGATATGTACAAAGAAAACAAACATTAAAGGACGCATGCTACCGATTAATAGGATTTATAAAACAAATATGGTTATAAAATCGTCTCTGGATAGCCAGTGACAACCATACTGTATTTACCCCCACTGGATCCCGAGGGACATCGGGCTGTGTTAATTAACATTCAACCAGAGTTCGATTTTTAGCTTACAGTTGTTGTATTTGAACACACCGTTAGTGCCCTGCAAACACCGGTTCGCTTAGCATAGTGAGTAACCATTTAGCCCCCATCTGTCAAATCCACTAAAAATAGAGAAATGATGTGCATTCTCATGCAAGTGGTTTTCATGTGTGAGTAAAATACCGACCCTCTCATAACTTGTAAAATAATGCTGAGTCATAATCTTGATCTTCATACATAATATATTTATTCTTTCGTTATTGAGAGGTGTAGCATAAACACATGTACATATAATTCCCTTAATTCTGCAGAAATATATTATTTTCCCATTGTAACCGATTACCGTATACAAAATAAACTTTAATTAGATTTAAAACCATTTTACTTGAAAACCACAGAGTTAATTAAATAAAAACATGTTGGGGATACCGGTAGTCTGTTTCCATCGTCTGTAACCCTCAGCTGAGCAGCTTCAATAACTACCCACTAGACAACGTTGATCACGCTCTGATTACTAGCCACTCCACTCAGCTAGTGGAGAATAATCGAAGCTGCTCAGCTTTGGGTTACCGACGATGGTATTTTTTTTCAAAGTCATAACTGTCAACAACACTTATTTACCACGGTTTGTCGTTTCTAACACTGGACAAAGAAAATCTACATTTTAAGCAATTGATGGTCGTGTTTGCTTTTTGCTCGATGTGTAGAAATTGTTCAATATGTGTTTCAGAATTTTCACATAGAATTTGTAATTATTCTGAATATCAGAATTGTGCTTATTACTTATTGCAAATTTTGTATTTTTCCAAATTTTGCTGATTATGCAAAAACTAGATAATTTTTTTTTTTTTGGAGGGGGGGGGGGTTCCCTTTTAGAGAATGGTTATAAATGTATAACAGAATGTTAGTCGTGATCTCAAATCCGGCCCTTACCTTATTCATGACTTATCATTGGGTTTGTAACAAGAGTGATATGACGGGTGCCACTGAGATGTGGATCAGGAACTGGTATCCTTCCGGAGTACCAGAGTTCACTCCCTTGTTTTTAGTGCGGTTCCGGTTGCTCAATCTTTAGTATTCTGTGTAGTAGTTTGTGAATCATTCTTTGTCTTTTGATCTTTTTCATTTGGCCATGGTATTGTCTGTCCTTCGAGCTTCTGATTATTTGGCATCTTCAAACCTTTTTCAAAGCGCATTATGTTTAGCACTCTACACAGTGGCGGATCTGTTGTTTCATACGCACATCAATTAGTGCTACCATTTAACGCAATGTTGGGGAGAAAATGCTGATTAAGTTGTATCACATATAACCACTGACTATGTTGAAATTCAAGTATTCATCAAACGATTGACTTGATGCTCCAGACAGTCCGTGGATTGCTCTTTGGTATTTTTATTGAAACCGTATTATAATGACACGTGTTATATCAATTACGCATGCACTCACATTGGTGGTGCAATGGTCAGCATGCTCGCCTCGAGTGCGATAGACCGTGGGTTCGAGCACAGGACGGGTAAAACCAAAGACTATAACATTGGTATCTGTTGCTTCTCCACTAAGTATACACAGTATTAAGGAGTAAACAAAGACTGGAAGGTAAAGAGTGTTCGAGTGGAGCGACATGTCCACCCGGTCGTGGTCTGTTGTGTCAGAGCTACCATTATAAAAATGCAACTAAGCGTATTTGTCTAGTACAAAGCGGACATCATGATCATGAGGATAATCTTCATCATCATTATCAACTCATCGAAACGCAAATTGTTCTTGTCATGATACAGCCGACATGTTGCTCATTTGGCCTTAAACTGCAATCTCGCACTCCATCTTTTATCAATGCAAATGGGTAAAAAGTCCCCCAAACGTATAGTACCCCTGCTTGGACCCTTAAATATATACCATTATGAGTCTAAACACAAAAACAACATATTTAGGACCAATAAGACATTCATCAATCATAAACATGTAACAAAGAGAACATAAAATCAATATTTTCACGTTGTTAGGAGTCCCCTGTCCTCAGTTCTAATGACTTTCTTAAAAAGGAACCCAGTTTATTTACTTGAGATGGTGTTGATGGGTTTGAAATATATGAAAGTTTTTTCTGATTCTGATAAGTTACTAAAAATTTGATTTTCGTTGTTCAAAATGTTTAAAAAAGAAGACCTCAATTCAGAATTTATCGTGTAAGTGTATAGATGACGAGAAACATTTTCTTTTACTTTGCACGAAAATACAAATTTTATAATCTTTGGATTAACCAGACCGGATCGAGTATGCTAACCATTACACCGCCAATACGGTCTACAATAAGCTAATAATAATTATAAAAAGAAGAAACGGATAAAAAACAGACAAATGTTGTTTTGGGGGTTTCTTAATTATTCATGCTTCCTTGGGGCCGTCGTGGTCGTGATCGAATGGTAGTTGGATTTACAACTACCTATGCAATCAGTGCCTATCACCACTAAACAACTAACGTTGTGAGTTCGGACCCGGCTCAGACGAGGTGTACTCGATACAACATGTGATTAGTCAGTGACTTGCGACAGGTCGGTTGTTTTCTCCGGGTACTCCGGTTTTCTTCACCAATAAAACTGATATAATTGAAATATTGTTGAAAGTGGCGTTAAACAACATAAACCAAACCAAACTAAACCAACCCAAATATATACATGCTTCCTCAAAATACAGCTGAAAAATATATTTTAAGAATTATGTATTTTCTCTCATTACAGATTCACGGGACGACAACAGCTTTTATGTGGATACAGGGTATGTCTTCCTAGAGAAGGAACTTGATCTGGAAAACGAGAACAAGGACACAGTTAAACAGGAAGTAGATTATACTACTAAAAATTCGTTGGCTAATCATTCAGATTATACAACACCAGTAGAGAAAATAGTAAAATCATCCTCACCAGTGGAGAGGATAGTCACATCATCTTCGCCTGTAGAGAGGATAGTTACATCATCTTCACCAGTAGAGAAGATAGTAACGGCACCGGTTCAAAAAATTGTAGCATCGTCGGAACCAGTAGAGCGAATAATAACCGTACCAGTTGAAAGGGTAGTAAGAACTCCGGTAGAAAGGATTTACACGCAGTCGGTACCAGTACAGAACGTTGTTTCAACGCAAGTGCCTGTTGAGACTCGAGTTGTAGCTCCAATGGAGAGAATAGTTAGAGAGCCGGTACGAATGCACGCTGTTCAAACAGTTGTTGCAGAACCGCAAGTAACACAAAGGGTCATCAGAACACATGCACCAGTTGAAAGAATTGTCACAAGACCTGCACCAGTACAAAGAATAATAACTGAACCAGCCCCAGTACAAAGAATAATAACTGAACAAGTCCCAGTAGAAAGAATTGTTACAACAGCCGCGCCAGTGGAAAGAATAATCCAGGCGCCACGACGAGTGCAAAGAATCGTATCAAGACCCGTACAGATGGAACAAATTGTAACAGTGCCCGCACCAACAGAGAGGATTGTCCGAACTTCAGTGCCAGTGGGGAGAATTGTTCAAACCCCACGGCCGGTCGAAAGAATAATTACAAGGCCTGCTCCTGTAGAACGAATTGTTACTGTGCCAACTCAAGTGGAAAGGGTTATTTCTACACCAAGGACGGTGGAAAGAGTTTTAACAAGGAGTAGTAATTTAGGTTCACTGTCAAGACCTCAATCAGTAAGAGTTGTGGGATCTAACGTCTACTCAACGCTCTCTTCTCAAATGGGACAAGTAATTTAATAAGTGAGCATAAAACTGGAATTTTATTTGGTACAGAAGGTGTATGTTAATGGTACTGCGCGTTTGTATATTAGCAAGGATTGGTGAAAATATGCATGTTCATTTTGCAATTGAAAACAAATATATCTCGACGTTATGGACGTTATGTGACGAGAGGAGTTGCTGTGAGGCTTGTATCAATGAAATGTGATATACATGCTTAGCAAATCAGTATTTACTGAAAAACGATATAATATATGCACTGAATAGCTTGCTGATTAGAAAATCTATACTGAATTTAGAATACAAGGCAGCCATAGAATTTATATGTTTGGGTAATAAGCGCTGTATCGTAGATAAATATATAATATTAACACGGGCCCCGCCTCTATTAGCATTTAACATATACGGGATCATAAATAGTATTAAACGTATAGGTGATCATATTTAGTATAAACGTATAGGTGATCATATTTAGTATAAACGTATAGGTGATCATATTTAGTATAAACGTATAGGTGATCATAGTCGATAATAATTATACATGTACATGGCGTCAGTCGTTATGTCAAATTATAGAAACTATACAGTGTAAATAATATCCCAAGAATAAAAGTATATAATATAAATGTTTTGCATTTAATCGAGCACTGATCGGGTCAAACCAAAGACTATAAAATCAGTATTTGATGCTTCTCTGCTAAGCAGACAGTATAATGGAAAAATAGCAAAGACCGGTTGGCTCGACATCAGGATAATTTGTCAGAGTGAGGCGACATGGCTATCCGCGGACAGTTGTTCCAGTGAGCTAGCACTATAAAAATCCAGGTAAACGTGTTGGTCTAGAACAAAGCAGACCTCGTCATCATTTCACTGAAATTACCTTATTTTCGCCATAATATAGCTGAAAAATTGCTGAGTTGGCGTCAAGCAACAATCAATCAATCATACATTAACAAGTAATGGTTTTATCGCAACATCCTGAGAATACGACATTTTATTTTAGAGAGGATGTATTCATTCATGCGAGTGGACCTTGGGTATAAAGAAACATGTTTTGTGTGGGCGTGATGTCTGTTGAAATATATTGCTGGATTTCAAACTTGTATGCGCAAATTATCAGCTATTTAAGTATATTATTTACATAGCATTGTTAGTTCTAACTTCTACAAATACTATCAATTTGTCTATTAAGAATAAAGATGCATATTATCTCTAAAATATTGAAGATAAGAGCGTCGTGATCGTATGGTAGTTGGATTTATAACTACCTATGCAATCGCGATATACCTGAAATACTGTTGAAAGTGGTATTAAACTCCATAACCCTAACCCTATATACATGTATCTCATAAATATTGAAGATATCTGAAAATACGAAATATTTAAATATTAAAATGGCTTGCCATAGATCTATGTTAAATAATAATAATATGACGATTAAAGAGAAATGGTAAACCGATTTAAGTCTTTGTAACAATGGAAAACCTTGACACTCCACCCCTATTTCAACCCACTTGAGGCTACTCTCACCTCATTAATCCTAAAACCATAAACATATTTAAATATCTGACTTACAAGGTAGACGCTGTATCAACACTACTGACCACCTCGGTGGTGTAAATGTTAACATACTTGCCCCGAGTGCGATAGTTTGTGAGTTCGAGCCCCGGTCAGGTCAGACCAGATATTATGAAATTGTCATTTGTTGCTTTTACGCTAAGCACGCAGCATTATAAGGAGAAGATCAAAGACTGGTCGACCCGGAATTATGATATTGTGTCCCAGTGGAGCGACATGTCTACCCGCGGATTGTTGTTTCAGTGAATTAGCACTATAAGGATTCAACTAAGCGTATTGGTCTAGTACAATACGGACCTCATCATCATTTCATTTATAAGTCATGAAAGAGGAAAAGCTTGGTTTGTGGTATCTAACGCCACTTTTAAAACAATAGTTCAGTTAGTTTAGTTTAAACATATTTTTATTTGCTAAATATAACAAATAGGGATCGGACACAAATTTTACCAACTTATGAAGTCTTCTCCCGAATACAATAATTTACAATATGGATTAGCATGCGCAATGAAAGGATATAATATGTATATAATAGCATAGAGTTAAATAAACAAAGAATGATTATATACAAAAACATAGGTCTAGACAATATACGATAAAAAAGAAAAGAAAAAAGAAAAGAGAATAAATACTTTTGGAGATGTGTGTTGGTTCTTTAGATCGTTTAGACAATTGTAAATCTTTTGGAGTCTTTAATATATTTAAAAGCATGTTTAAAAATAGTTGTATTTTCTTGATATGTTAGGAGATCACTTCCTTTTGTCAGTAGATTTACATCAATATTAATGTTAGAAGGTAGCCAAGTTAAGACTATTAAATAATATTTCCTTATTATCTGTATATTTGTCACAATCAAAAAAGAAATGGTGAGAATTTTCACATGGTGCGCCACAGTTACAGGAAGCATTTGATAAAATTTTAACCTTACATAAATCGTAATTCAAGAAGGACGCATTGCAACGAAGCTGTGTTAGAATTATATTTAGTTTTCTAGGACCATAAGAATAGTGTCTCGGAATTGGCACTGAGATTGAACTGCGGATTGCCTTTTTAAATTTAGGTAATGTGTCAAGATTACGTACTGTAAGATTAAGGCTATTCCATTCCCTTACTGTAGCTGGGACAAAAGAATCTCTAGTTAAAGATATTCTACAGAATGGAACAATAATGTCGTTGCCATTTCGAAGGGGATAAATAGTTGTACTTTGGATTGTTGGGGGAATAATTCAGTTATATCGTGGCGGTCAGTTTTATTGGTGAAGGAAACCGGAGTGCACAGAGAAAACCACCGACCTGTCGCAAGTCACTGACAAACTTTCTCACATAACTACGGCCCCTTGATAGAGGAAAGAAAAGAAGGACGAGGTTGTGACTAAAGGCAACCAGAACATATCCGTGGTAATCTGTGACACAAATAGTCTGTAATGCTTAAACAAGCCATGATGGCTGCCGCAAAATTTCAACCTAATCACTGGGAACCCTTGGTGGTTCAGAAGCTTCATTATTAGCACGATTCTCTATCAAGAAAATCATGCTATAGACCACAAGCTCTTGAATATCAACTGAGAGATAATCCATATGCATATGGTACTGGGCGTTTGCTTCATATACAGTAAATGGAAAGTTCTGCTATTTTGGACTTTGGATCGGCACGAGTTGCATACACAAACTTGGTATGAATGATAGTGTACGTCTATATAATACAATGTATAGTCTTATTTTATCGAGGATCAGTATGGACCATACCATTCCGGAGCACCTGGTGTCATTCTCGGTTCTACTATTTAAGTTTTCTATACTGCTTTTTGTTGAAAGTAAGGGATATTTAGTGCCAGTTTTCACCACTAATAAAGGTATATTTTAGGAATTTACAAAGACACGGGTGGTTTGCTACGTCACACGCACGGATACTTGAACATAGCCTCGAGGTGGGTTTATGCAGTTGTACAATTCAAAAAAAAAGGAAAACTAACAAAACCAAGTAGTTAGCATACATTCATTGCGTGGAAACCCGTCAGTTTAGCAAACACTTCTGTACAGTTAAATGGGTTTTGTGTGAACGGTTTCCTTGCCCGGAATTTTAGCTATACAGAAGTGTTTGCAAAACTGACGGGTTTCCACGCAATGAATGTATGCTAACNATGAAAAAAGGAAAACTAACAAAACCAAGTAGTTCACCGAAGGGCCCACATATCAGACTTCATTGTTAGCATACACTCATTGCGTGGAAACCCGTCAGTTTAGCACACACTTCTGTACAGTTAAATGGGTTTTGTGTGAACGGTTTCCTTGCCCGGAATTTTAGCTATACAGAAGTGTTTGCAAAACTGACGGGTTTCCACGCAATGAATGTATGCTAACAATGACAAAAGTCTGATATGTGTGCCCTTCGGTGAAATACTTGGTTGTATTAGTTTTCCTTTTTTTTTTAAATTGTACAACTGCATAAACCTACCTCGAGGCGATGTTCAAGTATCCGTGCGTTTGACGTAGCAAACCACCATTGAAAGATATATGAACCGAAAATAAAGGGATAAGCCTTAGAACTTATGAACATGGAATTAGTAAATTTACCCACCTAAAGAGAAAACAAATAATAAAGTTGTACGTCATTGCCAAGAAGATCAGCTTAACAGCAATTTACAGTGATGTTCTGCTTTAAAAATGAAGTATTTGATAATTTTAAATGACTGAACTTGAAATTTACTCAGCTACAGAATACTCATGCTCAAAAAGACTCGTTCGAGCTTGATTTTTTTTATTGCATTCAAATGGTTCAGTGGTTTCGGAAAAGAATATTTGAAAAATATTTCCTTTAGGGTCCTATCTTCAATTTGTCTTTCAGTAGTTGCTATCTTGTAGTTCTGATCAACATGTAAATATTGTAAAGCAATATTTAATCACCATGTATCTACTGTTTGAGTTAAGCCAAGCTTGAAGTTTCTGTAAAAAAATAATCATTTTGCCATAGGGTTAAACATGTAAAACTAAATGTCCTGGCGTGGAGCCATTTTTGTTTTTATCTCGGATCAAGCAAACAAACAATTTGTAGAAGAACATGCTACACGTGTGGTTTGCTACGTCACACGCACGGATACTTGAACATCGCCTCGATGTAGGTTTATGCAGTTGTACAATTTAAAAAAAGGAAAACTAACAAAACCAAGTAGTTCACCGAAGGGCCCACATATCAGACTTCATTGTTAGCATACATTCATTGCGTGGAAACCCGTCAGTTTAGCAAACACTTCTGTACAGTTAAATGGGTTTTGTGTGAACGGTATCCTTGCCCGGAATTTTAACTGTACAGAAGTGTTTACAAAACTGACGGATTTCAACGGAATGCATATATACTAACAATGAAGTCTGATATGTGGGCCCTTCGGTGAACTACTTGGTTTTGTTAGTTTTCCTTTTTTTAAATTGTACAACTGCATAAACCTACCTCGAGGCGATGTTCAAGTATCCGTGCGTGTGACGTAGACCACCTGTGATGCTAGTCAATTTTGTTTCTAAATGATACAGTGGGTTCAGAAAATAATAATGTCTAGTATTCCCGCATATGATTTTATATTATGCGATGGCTGCCGGTGCCGTCGTGGCCGTGATCGTATGGTAATTAGATTTACAACTACCTATGCAATCAGTGCCTATCACCACCGATGTTGTGAGTTCGAATCTCAATCAGGGCGAGATTTACAACATTATTCAATAAAGTTTGTCAGCGACTTGAGACAGGTCGGTGGTTTTCTCCGCGTCCTCCGGTTTCCTCCACCAATAAAACTGACCGCCACGATATAGCTGAAATGTTGTTGAAAGTAGCGTTAAACACCATCAAACAAACAAATAAACAAGCGATGACTGCCATCTTGGATTTCCATTCAACATAAACAAAAATATAGAAATATGATTAGAACCATTAGCTAATCATTTAGTTGTTTTAGAGAAATATTATTTTAAAATAGGGTTCTATAAATGTTGGATTTCCAGTTGACAATTAAGAAAATGACCGAGGGAACCGTATGGCTGTTTTTCTTTTGGTGGGTGTATCACTATAAGCGAATTTTGATGAAAATACTATACGAAATATTTTGACGTCTTTTATTTTGGCGGACACCAAAGTAGTGGCAATAAATTTTGGAGATTGCTGCACTATATATGAGAGAAAATGATTAATGAAATACTTCATCAGTTAAATTTATGAGAACCGCATCGGTGGTGTAATGGTTAGCGTGCTCTCCTCGAGTGTGGTAGACCGTGGGTTCGAGCCCCGTTTGGGTCAAACCAAAGACTATGAAATTGGTACGTATTGCTTCTCCGCTAAGCACGCAACATTAAAGAGAAAGAGCAAAGACTTGTTGGCTTGGAATCGAGATACTGTGTCCGAGTGGGGTGGCATGTCTATCCGCGGACTGTTGTGTTAGTGAGCTAATACTATAAACATTCAACTAAGTGTTTTGATCTAGTACTAACCAGACGTCATCATCTCATCGAAATGTAACTTGTTCTCGCCATGAAATAGCTGTAGAAATGTAACTTGTTCTCGCCATGAGATAGCTGTAGAAATGTAATTTGTTCTCGCCATGAATCGGCTGTAGAAATGTAACTTGTTCTCGCCATGAAATAGCTCCCGAAATGTAACTTGTTCTCGCCATGAAATGGCTACAGAAATGTAACTTGTTCTCGCCATGATATATCTGCAGAAATGTAACTTGTTCTCGCCATGAAATAACTGTAGAAATGTAACTTGAGCTCGCCATGAAATAGCTGTAGAAATGTAACTTGTTCTCGCCATGAAATAGCTGCAGAAATGTAACTTGTTCTCGCCATGAAATTGCTGCAGAAATGTAACTTGTTCTCGCTATGAAATAGCTCCAGAAATGTAACTTGTTTTCGCCATGAAATAGCTGTAGAAATGTAACTTGTTCTCGCCATGAAATAGCTCCAGAAATGTAACTTGTTCTCGCCATGAAATAGCTGTAGAAATGTAACTTGTTCTTGCCGTGATATACAAAAAAATGTAGCTCTAGAAATGTAACTTGTTCTCGCCATGAGATAGCTACAGAACTGCTCACTTTCCGTTAATTAATCACATTCACACTAAAACGTATATTTATTTGAAAAATTTGAAGAATGTATTATATCCCAGTCTGAAGGATATTGGTATACATGCGCTCGCCACAACTTATTAACTCGTCCGAACGACTCATTATCTCGAACAACTTGATATTTTTTTTCTTTATTGAAATTTGGTACCAATGGGCTTTCGTAGTTTTGTGCTCTTCTTTAATATGGACCTTTAAAACATATATTTTGACATTCAGCTATGTAAGACGTAATACTAAACAAGTAAAAAGGTAATTTTGGTAATTAGGATTTCCTAACGTATTTTAAAAACCTTCTGTAAAATCAAAACAACGGGTTCAATTGTTAGCCTCTTTTTACTGGGTTTCGAAATCTAACTTCCATATATGTATAAATGAGCAAAATAAACCGAACTGAGAAAACAAATAAATGTGTGGGTTGATTTCCAATGATTTGAGATTACCAATTCATTTTTGTTTAAATTAAATACCAGCACACAGTCAATATTAGTTCAAATCTCCTATATAGAAATTGAATAAATATGAAGCTGTCGCTATGTTTAATACATGTAAACATTCTTTTTTTTTGTAAATTTGTTGTGGTTTCTTGAGATCACAATTATCGATTATTGGCCTACAAATTCGGAAATGAAAAGATTTAGCATATTTGTTGTGAGGTGATAGACATTCATGATGTTTAAAAAGATAATCTTAATTTAGAAAATGATGTATTCAGTGCCTATAATTATATCGGTTTCAGTATATATATATAAATGGGTGGGTGTATTCGTATAATACGTTACAATTATATAAGCGTTGGAATTTTAGTCACAAGAACTTGACTCCAGCAGCACTCACCTATTGACAAGTACATGGTGGGCTTTTTTCGTGGGAGACAAGTATGAATGCACTTTCGTGTCATTTGGCAATCTATCTTAGAGTGCTACTTCCCACAATTTACGATAAAATACTGGTGTTCTACTTTTTAAAAAGGGGTATAGTGGTTACGGTGCTTAACGCCACTTTCAACAATATTTCAGTTATATCGTGGTGGTTAGTCGTGGGGGGAAATCGGGTTATCCTGAAAAAACCACTGATCTGTAGCAAGTCACTTTCTCACCTGATGCTGTATGGAATACACCTGACCATGAACGGGATTCGAACTCACAACTTTAGAGGTGTTGGGACCGATTGCATAGGTAATTGTAAATCCAACTACAATACGATCACGACAACGACGACTCACTATCTATTTAAAAAACAAGAAAAAGGCGCGATATTTACAAAATATAATATTAGCCCAACATTCGAAAATAAAGGTGCTACAAATGAAATATAACGTCTATATTTGTCAGTGTTCCGTGAACTCGTTATCTTAACATTATTTTTGCTTGAAAATTTGCTGGTACATTGGTCAACTTATTTACATCAGTGATCAAAGTGTAGCACACTTGGACCCCAAATCATTAAATTTCCAGTCTCTAGTTCCATCGTCGAATTTCAAAACTGATCACGCTCCGACACCCTCCACTATCATAGCTCATCTACATCCTTATAGTGTTTTACAACCAGGTATATTGCGTACAAAATATTGTTTTTGTTCCATACATACGATGGTTTTTTTTTGTTTTTTTTTTATTTTCATAGTCGCGCAAATGTATGCCTAAAAGTCGCGCAAACGACTCAGTCGCGCAAATGTAATGCACCCGTTCTACCCGAGAGCCCACATTTATCACGTGTTATATTCCACAATATTTATCCATGTGACATGTCCAGTGTATTTGCCAGCTGCAAACTTGTGTAAAATAACCAGTTTTCGACAAGTTCCGACAAATTAATTCAACAACACTCAGACACAAATTGTGTAACATGGTGACATATATACAACATACAATGTATAACATATAATACATGGCCAGCTGCAAACTTGTGTAAAATAGCAGAAATTTTTTTTTCTTAATGTTTTTACACAAGTTTTACCCAGTAGTTGACAGAGCGGAGTTTGATAGAAATATCCAAAGGGTTGTTGAGTAAGATTGATTGATTTTTGGTGTTTTAACGCCACTTTCTGCAATATTTCAGCTATATCATGGCGACCAGTTTTAGTGATGGAAGAAGCCTGAGTACCCGGAGAGAACCACCGACAATGGACAAACAACTGTGCGGCTACGAGTCGAGTGCACATTTTTTGTAATTTACAAAGCCGGGCGCGAACCCACGCCGTATTGGTGATAGGCTTGTATGAGTTGTTAGGTAATCCAACTACATAACTCATGGAGTCACCAGGGCCCTTGTTAAGTAAGAAAATACTTGGATATAAATGAACATGAGAGACTATCAACCATGATACCTAGACACAAATTCAAGTAAAAGAACAGTGCTTTTATTGCTGTTCTGCATTTCACAGTCACAATGAGGTCTTCAAAAATGAGTAAAACTCATACCCTGATATGAGTGTGAATCGACCCCTTGCTTGCAGTTGAGAGATACTCATTACTTATACAGATAAACGATACATCTGGCCATCTTTGTCGTTTAGATGTTACTTGGTGTACCGGTATATAATTTAATATTCCAGATGCGGAGCTGTCAACAAGAAAACAAAATATAAGTGGAGCAATTTTACAAATACCGTCATCATTATGCCAAGTCCCCATATACCATAAAATCAGGTGTGCATTATTTAACAACAGCAGAATCTTATAAAATTTAAGATCCACACGCTCAATTACAGAATTATTATCCATCCCCCAGATTCAACACCCATACAGGGGAGACAGATTTACATTTCAATTCAATTCAATTCAATTCAAATATTTTATTGTAAATAAATTACAAAAGGATTGGACGAAAGATTTACATAAGTTTTATAACTTGTTTCTGAATCCCATTGAACATTGTAAGTATGTATATTTTGAATAAGTGTATGCTAAAATTTCATGAAATAAATATTATTTAAACTAACACCAAAACAAAAGAGTCTCTTTCACCATTTTATATTTTTTTTAAATTCCATGGGACGACTTTATATTCATTGGGTATTATGGAAATTGACAAGAATTCCACATCTTTTATAATTTTTAATATTTTTTGTCTTTATTTTTACAATATAAAACCAAGGATTTGTATATAGAATTCACGGAAATGATTATTTTCTGTTGTTTGTTTATATTATTTTGATTTTGTTTTATTGTGTAGTTTTTTGTTTTATTTATTTATAAAATTCCCATTGATTTGACTTATTATTTCGTAAACACTTCAATTGGACCGGAACGTTTAAGATAATGAAGGTAAAAGTTCAAAGGTGGTCATGTGTAAGAGACCGCGGAAAGAGCATAAACAGTTCCAACGACATTGAACCAAATGGTCAAACTTGTTACCTTAATTAAACTATTTTGTACACCTGAATTTACCTGAGATCTATTAAAACCATTATTTTCTTTTTCTATACAAACTTTAACCTACGGCCAATTGATGAGTGCGGGATTACCTATTAATAGACACACAATCAATTTAACAATTCTGAGTTCACAGGAGACGTCATAGACGGGAGCTCAGCTGGGTAGAAGTTTAAATGCTTGCGCGCTGTAGAACGGACTAATAACTACCTTTCTATTTAATCCATAACCGTTCAATTGAAAGGTTTATAAATGTCAACCATGGAAAGTGTACGTTATAGACTAGCAAATGGTAAGTAAAATTGAATTTCTTTTGTAAATGGATATGTACTTTAAGAAATTGCTATCATTATAAGCTAAATATATACATAAAATATAATTATTTTTCTCTTTTATCGATTGTTTCTAACGTGTAAGAATATTAAATGAGATATTTGTGTCCGAGTGGGTCACGGTTCTGTTCATACAAACCAAACCATTGGGATTTTTTTTATACCCGCGCATTATAATTGCTAGAAACCCTCATTACTATACTGTATAGTAGAAAACTTGTCCTCCCGAATATGCATAATTTTTTTTGTCGCTAAACGTAAAGCAACCAACTAACTACATTTGCTAGAGGGGGACGGTGGATGAGAGGTGAAAAAAAAATTGTGTATGAAATCGGTGGTTTTCTCCGGGCATTCCGGTTTCCTCCACCAATAAAACTGACCGCCACCATGACTTATATATTGTTGAAAGTGGCATTAAACACCATAACCACAATCATTTACGTGTGAAATACAAATTGAATCGCCTAGGTTGTGTAATGGTATTAAGCGTGCCCGTGTTTAAAATTGTTTTTCTAAAGGTTTTCACGGTAGCTTAGAATAAGCAAGGATTTATCCTTGGAATAAGAAAGAATAGAAAATATTTTTATTATCTTGTTTTGTTTAGTGTACATATTCATTTTGTGGAAGCTGAACACAGTTGTTGACCTTCTTGAACTCTGACCATTCGTTTAAATGGAACTCATTGTATTTGTAATTGTTATTTTAACGTGACAATTCGCCAAATATTTGTTTATTCGTTTTTAAATATGTGTTATGCAACTTTTGTTCATTAACAATCAATTTAGAAAGTAGGGATCATTGTACCGTCAAAGATTAATATCGCTTGAACACATGTCAAGCCGATTGACGCTCAGATATTGTGCCCAAAACAGGTTGACCACACAAATAGTTTAAATTTCATGCTAAGTAAACAGTTGCATTTTAATACTAAATGAGGGTAGTTATAATGAATTTTGTTATCAAGCGTTGGACGTCTTATTTTCGCTATTGTAAGCGTTATATGGACCTGAAATTCTTGTTATTCGTCTAAACCGAGTGTTCGAGATACCGTTAGCGTCAAATTGAAAGAAACTGTTATCGTGAATAGTTAACATGATGTCCCGTTCATACCCTCCTATATGTACTTCGACAATACAGTCAAGCCTGCTTGTGTGGTCACCTCTATTAAGCAGTCACCTGTATTGAGAGGTCATCTTTTTCTTGTCCTATCATAGACAATTGCATATGCATTGAACCTCTTTTAAGAGATCACCTGTCTTATAAGGCCACCTTTTCTTTGTTCTAAAGGTGACCTCTTAATACAGGTTTAACTGTACTTGATTAATGTAACCAAATCAATCAAGGTTCATCATAACACTTATCAAAAAGGTGCGCTCGATATGCCAGTCTATTTGTTTTATCAAAATGTCTTAGTGTTCTTCAATATTTTGGTGAGTGAGTGATTGTTGTTTAATGCCAACTCAGCAATTTTTCAACTACATCATGGCGCACTGTATTCACATAGACATCACACGCTACTAATAATTGGTTGAAAAAGTTTTCAGTTTTTCCTGTCACAATATAATTTTTTTCGAACAGACCCTCGACAAGTGTTATAGAACATTGCCCCTCCACAATCGACAAAGGTTTGGGATATATTTCCTATTTGTCTATGCATGATGGGACGGTAGTAATATATTAAAAAATCTACCAAGCCCCTGTGCTTCCCTCCACCAATAAAACACAAATTATTGCCTTTGAAAGTGATATTAAACACTCATTATTCGAATCCCTACCCTCACCCTCAAAACAACAAATGTAAAAACAAAAACAAATAACAAAAACAAATAACAAAACAAATAACAAAGCAAAAACATATAACAAAAACAAAGCAAAGAACAAACGAACACAACACACAAACAAGGATTTATATAGTAGTTAGTATACATTATCATTGTTAAAATGTCAATGTTATAAATTACAACACTTTAGTATTTTTATCAATCTTACGGGAAAAAAACAAGAATACACATTTAAACTCAAGATATTCATTCTGAAGACTATCAGTTACATTTTCTTGACGACTGGACAGAATATATTATAAATAATTACATCCTACCAGAAAACCACAGTAGTATTTAAACCAGTTTCCTCCACCAATAAAACTGTGCACCACGATATACCTGAATTACTACTGACAGTGGCGTCAAATACAAATAATGCCCTAAAACAGACCTTTCAATAAGGGCGGTACCAAGTACTTGTACTCGCATAAAATGGTATTTGGTACCGCCTGATTCTAGAAAGTGTTGTATAAGATACAAAATTTGTTCAAATTTTAATGAATTGTGATCGAAGTACTGGAACTATTGAAAAATATTAAAAGTCCTTCTAACCTTAATATTACTGAAACTATTCTGTCTACTTTAAAAAATATAATAAAATTAATAACCATGTTGATTTCTATGTAAATTTTCTAGTCAATTTCGAGAGTTGGGTAAAAAAAAAACCAGACTCGTAGGTGTGGACCGGAAAATATGGGGAGCTTTAGTAAGGGACCAAAAAGTAGGGGGAAAGTTGTAGGAATGCATCGGAAAATGAAAGGGTGGCAAGCTTAGAAGTGGACTGGAAGTGAGGGCCAGCTTAGAAGTGGACTGGAAATGAGGGAAAGCTTTTAAAACTGAAATATGGGGAATATTTTATCTTATTTTTTTCAAACTACGTGTGTATTATACAGTCTCAATACATTTTTACCATAGGAAACCTTTATTATACTTTTGTACAACCTTGTGACTGTGACATAGAATTTGGTTAGGGTGATCTACGTAATGAATAAGAAAAAATACCAATACTGCAAAAGAAATTATGCGATGTACATGTGGTTTTTCACGCTTCATCTTTCATAAAAAAAAGTCTCTCAAATGAGGATTTTCTTAAACAGATATGTATTCATGATAAACGAAGAAATCCCATTTAGCCTCTCTGTATATCAAAAGACAGAGTAACTCAGTCGTAACACGTGTAATAATTTTTCCGATTAACTTGGGAGTAATGATCCTTGCATTTTATTAGTCAACCGTTCCAATCACTTCACAGTTTTCATTAAATTAATTGACTGCATAAAATATTTTACACATAACATGTCTCTGGGCGTATTATTATTTTTGACGGCTCTAGAACCTGGCCTTTGTCAAACCAAAACAATCTTACTACAGATATGAAAATGACAACCGATGGAATCTTAGGCCATTGCTAAACCCGTAAATGGGATCCCTACCGTCCCCTTCTTGATTTTTAGATCTCATATTATATAAAGACGTACCTTTAGTTTTGAGAAACTATTGCTAAAGATATTTGATTGATTGGTCGTTATTTAACTTCAGTATTTGAGTTATATTCATCACGAGAAAATATGGATATTTGAGATATGGACGACTGTATTTAATTTCATTGTCACGAGGAAAAAGGCGCATGGAAATGATGTATAGACTGAATCTTGAGCTAGTGATGGCCCCAATGATGATACTTACAAAGTATTAAGTTGTTTTTCCACTGAAGCATACATTAACGAGATATTCTCCAACGTCCCGCACAACTATTGGACGTCACTTTCAGAAGGGTTATAACTCACAGATAGAAACTAGTGTGTTATTTCTATATATTATACTTTATGCAAATTTCTTTGATAATTCGGCAATTTTGTTGGTAAATGTAGATGTGGTATTTTTCTCTAACTTTCCATCAAAGCAGAGGGTGGTATTGCAAGGATATACCACATCCCACAATACCACCCTCCGAAGGGTATTCAGTATAATATAAAACACACTACCTTTGGTTGAGGGTGTTACGGTAGATTACCACACTCAGAAAAATATCATCCTCGACTTCGTCTCGGGTGATGTTTTTTTCTTCTTGTGGTAATCTACCATAACACTCTCAACTAAAGGCAGTATGTTTATAATACCCCTAACTATATACAGGGATTCAATCCAATTAAAATTAGATGTTTGGTGGATGTTTTTCATTATTTGTTTGCTAATGTATCACAAAAGAGATAAATTATGATAATTAACTAAATAGGCATGGATTTTGACGAATATCCAAACAGAAATATTGAAGTTGAGAAGAGAGAAGTGAATATGTCTAATTACCGGTATACTGCACTGTTTTGAAGGGGAGGGGATTTAATTTTCGCTTCACTCTCTGTCGACGAAATATTCAAATTTCAGTCAACAAATTTAAACACGGGTAAATTTTATCAAGCCACTCTGAATTATTCACACCAAGGCCATACTTCCCCCAAAATATGATAAAGATTAAGATTGATTTTTTTTAATTATCCGTTAGTGTACCTCTTCGCCAGCCAAATGTTACGACCCGCCTCCCCTGTGAAGAGGATGCAGTGGGTCGCATCCCTTAGCTAGCGAAGATATTGGTGTATTGCCCCCCTCCCCCCCAAAAAAAAGGAATAAAATAAGCAACACCGCCAAACTATGACAAGAAAACGGGACCAAACGAACATATAATTTTATTTCAATTAAAAAGATTTTATTTATAAATAAATACATAATCTACTTTTAATTTCGTTGATTTCCACCCAGTGTCTTGTCGTGTAAACTGTATCGCCAAAGTTGTAAGAATTTGGCGATTTGTATTATCGGTAATAGGTATGATTTTAAGAGGGTTAAAATGTAATAAAACTTCGACCTGGTCATCGTGTGACATTAGTTGTACCTGTGTATAATAACAGACAAACTAGATATAGAAATGTTTGTTTCGTGACAACAAAAAATCAGACAATCATTTTATGTTGTTCACACGTTAAACGAAACATGCTAAATATTTGATGTAATTAAAGTTAATCAATAAACACTTTTTATTAGATTTACCAGTTCTAATTGTAAGAGAATGTTTTATTGATCGAATGTATACTAATGCCAAAGTGGACACATAGGTGGAAATCTTCATGACTTCAAGCTGAGAAGTCAGTTATGAAAAGAAAGTTTAAACAGTGATGGTCAACAATTCCAACAATATCAACAAAACAAACAACTACCTCTCACATCAAATCATTGCACATTAAAAAATACCACGACATATGACATTGAAATTCCAGGTCCTGGCTTGGGACAAGCAGAAAAATGTGGCAGGGTTAAACCGGTTAGTTGGATCCCAACATCCGAGAAAACAATTCCGGACTTGACCACAACACATGAAGAAGTTCCGAACGCATATAATGAAAACAATACCGAACATAATCACGGGTGGTTTGCTACGTCACACGCACGGATACTTGAACATCGCCTCGAGGTAAGTTTATGCAGTTGTACAATTTAAAAAAAGGAAAACTAACAAAATCATACAGAAGTGTTTGCAAAACTGACGGGTTTCCGCGCAATGAATGTATGCTAACAATGAAGTCTGATATGTGGGCTCTTCGGTGAACTACTTGGTTTTGTTAGTTTTCCTTTTTTTAAATTGTACAACTGCATCAACCTACCTCGAAGCGACGTTCGCGATGTTCAAGTATCCGTGCGTGTGACGTAGCAAACCACCCGTGATAATGACATGACCACTCAATATGATAAAAGACCACCACATGACAGTTATGGCGTTCCATAGAAGCCCACTACAACTAATTAGATTTCTCGACAAGGAAGGATACAAATCATTACAAACCCAATAACTCATATTCATTTTTCTTTTCCAGATAAGTTTGAAAGGCACAGTTATTATGTGGATACAGGGTTTATGTATGTTGAGCAGGATCTAACCACGGGTCAAGTCAGGGATGTAACCAACTCGTATATAGAAAATCAGAATGCTGTGGAATATCCCACTCAGAAACAGCTAGCCATTACCAATGGATCTAGACCGGCATCGGTAATTGTCACCAAGAACGAACCACCACCTACTCCGCACAACAAAAAAGTTGTCGAACAAACTGTTGTTATGCCCAAAAAAGAAGGCTCTGTTATAATTTCGAGGAAGGAAGGATCAGTCATTATGCCAAAGCAGGAAGGACATGTTATAATAAATAAAAGGGAAGGATCTGTAATTATTCCTCGTAGGGAAATGTCAGTTATTAATGGATCTGTTGTCCGCGGTCCAGTTGTTGGATACCCACAGGAACGTATTATAAAGAGAATGGTAACATCGCCACGTGAACAACGAATTATCAAAGCACCGAGAGGAAGGATTATCACAACACAAAGAGAACGACCACAAACAGTGAGGGTCATACGATCCAACGGATACACTCCATCCGTCCGTGGAATACCGGAAGGTAGAATGGCCTATGTAATGGATGATTCTTACGTCCCCGGAAGGTATGCTACGAGACGGGTACTCGTCCGAAACGGCGATATCGATAATGATTATGACAACAACATACATCGGCTTTATAAAACAACAATAAACGTGTCTAGCAGTGAGTCTGATTCCAGCGATAGCCCAAAGGAAGTTGTAAAAACACGATACATCTCTTCTCCGTCGAACAGATTCAAAAATGTCAAAGGAGTACCTGCCGCTAAAATGTACGTGCCGACGTCTAACGTTGGACCATCTAAAGATTCAAACTCGGACAGTGACAATAGTTCCTTGGATAGTGTCGACATTAACACTTTTGAAAATGGTGTGAAAAAGACAAGAAAATCGGACAAGAAGAAGAAGAAATAGATAGAATGATTCTATACAAGTGCAATATACTACGCGGGAATTAGTATGGAACACAAATCAAAATGACGTAATGGGTATATATATATGTGTTGAAGAAAACGGATAAAATTATCATGTATAGTTGCATACATTTTTTTGTATCTGTGCATACTGTAATTTTTGCCTACTCAGGTCTTTTGACATCGTGGTGTATTTTCGTAAGGTTTAGCCTGTTATTATGTAAATTCCATAATCGCGTGATATTACATAGACGTATTACCTCTGTTGCTCAATGTTATACTCTGACGTGCTGAACATAGACTCAAATTATATACAAGATATATGAGTGTGTATTAATACATATATACTTGCAAAATACTCGAGTTCTTGAATATAGTATGCTTTCTTAAGGTCTATGGTGTACATTTGTGATATATATTATATTTAATTGTTGAATTTATTCCATGTATACATACATTTATGCCAATATGTAAAATACAATAAAATTATTTAGAAAAAATATAAATACAATGTATATTGTTGTCGTTTTAGCTCGTATGGCAAAAGTATCATACCTATTTTCACCAAAAAAATACCTGTTGCAAAATTCGTGAACAGAAATTACTTCGTAAAAAGTAAAAATACAGTAGGCTGCAAGGACACATGCATTTCAACGTCATTTCTTTCGTACGAACGAACTGTGTTGTATTAAAATGCAATAGCTTGAGTTGAATCATTATCATCGGTATTCCACGGCCGATGATCTGAGAGTATAGGTGCGTGATCAATCCAACAATGTACAAGCGAATGCCATGGTGTCTTCACGAAAAAACTGGTATTTGTTGCTTCTCCGCTAAGTTACCGTTCGAAATAATGACTTCACAATTTTTTATATATTTTTTGCGACACTATTCCATGTTTAACAAACAAGATCTGTTGATGAAAAACTGGAGTTATTCGTATTTAAATAATATAGAGCTTTTCAAATATTACGTATGAAGTTAGCAACTTAATCATCTTACAAAAATGCTACCTATTTGGCAGGACCAGCCTTAGGAGGTACGGCGCTCAACTGTTCTCTGTCAAACCTGCAGTGTGTTATGTGTACTTGAACAGCAGATAACTCTAGCGCGGTGTGTTTTATGCGCGTAGCTCGATTCGGAACAATAGGTCCAATTGGTTTGAAGGCCGGCCCTACTATTCGGACGGCTCATTCATAGTAATGCAAATCATTAGGGTTACCCCCTTCTCTCCCCTCGCGTAAATGATGGCTCATGATGACACAGCTGGAACGCTATTTAACGTGGCGTGAAACATCCTTCATATCAATATTTTAATTTTCTATTGATCGGATCTTTAGTTACAAATATACATTCCTGCACTAACAGAAGGTTTATATTTTCTGGCCCTTGGCTTTAAATACTTTATTTACGTTTCATCAAAGATAGAAATGCGAATGCTTTGGTCCAATTGTACAAAAGTTCATATCTCAGGTCACATACGGGTCAGTTATAAGTCAGAAATCTAGTCAAAAGAATGACCAACAATGAGCATTTCACGTTAATTAGGTTGGGTTTAAAAAGTGCATGTGTCGGCTTCATTTACGTTTTGTTGTTTTTGGTTGTTAAAAGTTTGATAAGCAAATTGGAAATATAACAAGTCTTCGTGTTTATCATCAACTGCTAACTCTTAAAATGGAACTTGTGCGAATGTGTTGTAAATAATTTATAGATTGACAATTATATAGTGAGGTTATTAAAAATACAGACTACTGGTATTTAAATTGAACTGATTCGCTATGTCTATAAATGGTGGTTAAAAACCTTGCTGACGATGTATTGTAGTCAAACGGTGTGGTCAATGCAATGACCTGATATTATACCCCTCGGATTTCACAGGTGTGGACCATACAACGGCCAAAAGACAAAGGACAAACAATAATCTACAGAATATATTTGTCACAAAAGACCACTGATATGTTCCACGTGAATAAAACACCTCTCGGTCCTTTCCTCATTCATGACATAGTTCACCCCCTGGGTTTTAGTGTAGTTCCTGTTGCACGGTCTTTAGTTTTCCGTGTAGTGTGTTGTATATCGTTGTTTGTTCTTTGGTGTACTGTAAACTCTTCTGTCTACAAAACAATACACAGAAAACTACAGATCGAGTAACACGAACCTCACTAAAGACCGGTGGAGAATACAGGTGTTCCGGAAGGGTAAGCAGTTCCTGCTCCACATGTTGCACCTTTTGTTTACCCGGTGATATGTCATGAATGACAAACGGAACATATCCGTGGTCATTTGTGACACAGATATTCCGTAACGATGTCTAACTTAACCAATAGAAACCATTGGTTCATTAGCTCCCTTGTTGACAAATAGAAACCATTGGTTCATTAGCTCCCTTGTTGACAAATAGAAACCATTGGTTCATTAGCTCCCTTGTTGGCAGCAACCCTCTACCGATTAAATCATGATGTGAATCACAAGCTCTGGAATATCGGGATAAAAGTATGACAAGAACGAGCTGCAGTGAAGAAACATGACCTATGAACTTGAAGAAGATGATGTTAAAATCAGTCGGTTAATGGAGGTGGGGGTGGGCTTTAGAAATAAATGGCACTGTTACTGAGCTCTGATAAGTTGCTTTTCAACTTCTGTTCAAGTGGAATGCATGTCAAACAATCGAACAAATCCTCAAGATTCTTTTAGACTACATTATTGTATACTTATATTAGAAGGAGTGAGGAACGAAGCGTAATCAGCCGTGGGTTTCCGACGATGATACTATACATGTGTCTTTTTGTCGAACACAGATGTCCCGGAAGGGCTATAATACAGTGGTTATTTAGATACGGACCTATTATTTGTATTCTTTTGTAAGTGTAAATAGATCGTCTTAAAGATTAAGGTGTGAACTTTATACGTACTTTAATACAGATTATATTTAGTCTGTGACAAGTGGGTTGTGAAAGACAGCTCGTGGACATCCAATCTATAAATAGGTTTGGTTTGGTATATGGTGTTTAACACCACTTTCAACAATATTTCAGTTATATCGTGGCGGTCAGTTTTATTGGTGGATGAAACCAGAGTACCAGGAGAAAACCATCGACCTGCCGCAAGTCACTGACAAACTTTATCACATACTGTTGTATCGAGTACACCTCGCCATGAACGTGGTTCGAACTCACAACATTAGTGGTGATAAACGCTGATTACACAGGTAGTTGTAAATCCAACTACCATACGATCACGACAACGATGGCCCCTTTTTCCAACACTAACTGTCAAACAAATTTAAAACTAGAGATAAAAAAAAATCTGATTATGGAGGACGTCTGGTAGACTTAATTAAAATTATTAATATGTTGATTTGATTTTTTGGCGATTCTGCAAAAACTAGTGACTAGCGACAGGTCGGTGGTTTTCTCCGGATACTCCGTTTTGCTCCACCAATAAAACTGACCGCCACGATATAACTGAAATATTGTTGAAAGTGGTTAAACACCATAAACCAGACCAAACTTGAATTAAAAGATCCAACAAACATTCAATACTTTTAATTAGATTACGGCCACGATATTACTGAAATATCTTGTACTAAGTGGCGTTACACACCATAAACCTAACCGTAATTAGATCATGTCTGGGAATGTCGTATATTATCTATCCGAGAGTACTGTTGTATTTTATTTTCTCATATCAGAAATCATGGATATGATTGATAATAAATTATGATAATTTTTCACTTTGGCTCTATTAAAAAATTCTTTTAAATGTATCCCATCGTTTTTTTTTCTGTCAATGATTTATAATATTTAAATCGACTTTTTTTCATTATTGGGAACTTAAAATCTATATATTTTCATATACACTGTAAAAGAATGTTGTCGACCCTGTTGCTCCCCCAAATTCAGGACAATTTTTGAATCACGTGACACCTCGCGGGTTATTGTATTGTCTGGGGAAGCCTGCTGAAGTATTGAAGAATTGTCCAGAGAAAATGTCAGTAGGGATGAGGAAGAGAGGTTTGAGTACAAAAGAGTCTAGTAAGTTCCGACAAAATATCAAATTTGCAATGCACCTGTACATGTCATTGTGTACATTCCCAAATACCTGTGTCAGATATACACACACCGGGACAACTTGTAGTTGTACATGATATCCGACATCATCTGAGTTTTGACGGTCGCACAGGTACATATTGTTTATCTCTGACTGTGGCCATTGAAATATAGAACCGTAATTTTGTATAATCGAAATTTAGTTACTCCCCCGCCCCCCCTGCTTTTTAATACGTTCTTGATTCATCCTCTATAAATGATGAAATGTCTCTACTAGTAGTACTAGGCCCAGTGCACCAAAGTCACAGAACTCTTATCATTTGATGACTTGGTCACATTCTATTTGCCTCCCACCCTCAGTCTATCAATCTGTGTAGTCTGTCTGGTACTATTACTTAACAGTACTATGATATTTAAATTATATTCAAAAGTATATAGACACGCCACGGATTTAAAGTTACAAAGTTAATTAAAATTGATTGGATGAGGTCATGAAAACCAGGTTTGCTTGCTTAATGTTCATTATAACATTTACTAAGGGTGTGTTTGACTTGCAATTTGATAAAAGAAAAATGCAAATTTATCTCAAATGATTAAAATATGTATGAATGATACTGCACACAGATTTTTATCAATCCTCCAAGTCCCATTGTTATTTTGTATACTTGTCACCATGTTAAAATTTGAATCTATCTATAGAACTGTTTACATGTATGAACATTGATACACCTGCAATTAAAAAATCTTTAATTACAGTAGTTTTATTCCATTGTTGCAATTTGATTTGAAATCTGAGAAATAATTAATTTTTTTCAAGCCTTTACTTGCTTCAGTTTTTGATGTTTGTGCTACAGCCAGCTTTGAGCAGACAGAGAGAGGTATATTATTTTTCTGCTGAAGGCTACTTATTTTTGTAGTTTTAGATCAAAGCACAATACTTTATACTTTACAATTTGTGTGGTATTAGATCAAAGTTATATTTCAAAAGGTTACATATAATAATTCACAGATATGCAAGAGGTAGACAGAAATAAATATCTCACATTGAATAGATGTCTTTTACACAATTGTTAATTAAAAAAACCAATAAATCAGATCAGACAGGTTTAAGACTATTAACTAAATTTGTGCATGGTAACATTAGAGGGGTCACAAAACGATGTTTCGATTAATCACAATTAACTTTTCCCAGAAGTCTCCCCACTTCTCTCTTGTCTTCCACTTCTCCATGTGAAGTCTATGAAAGAGAAGTCACTTCTCCCTCTAATTTGAAAGCAGAGAGTCCTGCTATTAATTTTTTTCCTTTTTCCAAAACCATGTGAAATTTACTACATCTAAGAAATTTTAATTTTAAAAATATAAGAAATTCTGACATACATGTATGTGGATCTCAATTTTTAGGCTGCTTTGAATTAATAATCAATTTTGATAATTGTATTCATTTTCTTTTTAAACAGGCATTTTTCGGTAGTGCCTACCGACAAAATTTGTGGGCGGAGCTTATCATCAGATCACCCAGGGTATTGTGTTATTAATAGAATGATAAACAAAAATCCTCATTGATATGGTCTGTGCAATCAGTGCCTATCACCACTAATGTTGTGAGTTCGAACCCCGTTCATGGTGCCATGTACAGTACTTTAATACAACATTGTGTGATCAAGTTTGTCAGTGACTTGCGACAGGTCAATGGTTTACTGTGTGTACTATGGTTTCCTCCATCAATAAAACTGACCTCCATGATATAGCTGAAATATTGTTGAAAGTGGTGTTAAACACCATAACCCTAAACCCAACCCTGACCTAGATTATTATTCACCTGACATTGTCAATATGTACCCCTCATCTTTTTCAATTGCCGATTGAAAAATAAACATACAAGTTCTTTTGTATACTATAATATATCTGTACACCTAAAAAAAGAAAAAAGAAACCCCATGGGATATGAATAAAAGGAAGATTAAATTAAATTAGTTTAGATACCAACACCTGGCCTGGTCAAAAACTTACAAGTAGAATTGTGTGTATTAGAAACATCTTATTACAGTAATGATAATAGATGTTGTTATATATGCATTCTTTCTAAAGTAGTTTGATTTAATCTTTCTTTTATTCATACCTCATGAGATTTTTTTTTTTAACAAGTGGAGAAATATATATATTGGTAGAAAATTCTGTAATTGGATGTATTGATAACTGGTAACAGTAGACCACCATTATTTAATTTAATTTTACTTAATAAACTAGATTTATTTATGGAAAATTGTAAAAAAAAATTAAAAAATTTGACGCTTGTCATGGAGAAGTAAAACAGATAATACAACCTGTCCAATGACAATTTTCATTTGTCCAACTATTTAATGGTTTATTAGAATTTACTTCCAGGACAAGTAAGCAGAGAGGCCGTCGTGATCGTATGGTAGTTGGATTTACAACTGCCTGTACAATCAGTGCCTATCGCCACAAAAAGTGTGAGTTAAAACCTTGCTGTGATGGGGAGGTGTACTCGATACAAAATTATGTGATAAAGTTTGTCAGGGAATTGTGGCAGGTTGGTGCTTTTCTCCGGGTACTCCGGTTTACTCCACCTATGAAACTGACCGCCATGAAGTAACTGAAATATTGTTGAAAGTGGTGTTAAACACCATAATCCCTAACCCACGTAAATAGTAAACAAGTCAGACATGGCTTTCCCACAACCCTGATATTTTGATTCAGGCATATATATATTGGATCTTTCTTTGAAAAGAAAGATGTGACCATTATTTACTGGAATAAGAAGGGTCTTATTTAGGAATCTCTTAAGATTTCTGGAGGGGCTGTCATGGTCGTGATCGTATGGAAGTTGTATTTACAACTACCTGTGCAATCAGTGCCTATCACCACTAAAGTTTTGAGTGTGAACCTCATTCATAGTGAGGTGTACTCGATACAACATTATGTGATAATAAATGTCAGTGACTTGCGACAGATCAGTTGTTTTCTGCGGGTATTACGGTTTCCTCCACCAATGAAACTGACGGTCATGATATCAATGAAATATTGTTAAAAGTGGTGTTAAACACCATAAACCAAACCAACCTTAATATTTCTGACAATCATTCAAAGCACAGTTTCTTTATATATTTTTTTTTTCAATTTGTTTCAAAGAGTATATTGGATTTTCTTGCATATACCAAACTTTTTTACATTAATTTCTACTTCATTAAATTCAGTATATGATTTTATACAATCTTAAAATGTAAGGCATATTTTAAAATACTGGGTCACATTTCATATTTTGCCAAAAGTGTCTTTTAATTGATAGATAAAATTTTAGTCAATACCTTGAACTTTTGAAAATGGAACTCGGTAAATTTAAAAATTATGTCACTAGAGTTTAAGTAGAAATGTTGTCTTTATGAATTAACGATCATAGAGGTTATTAGATTTCAGTCATTTTCTGAAGGTTCATCGGACAATAGGCACAATCCAGTAAAAATAGGTTTTGGTGCTGTTAAGTGTTTTTATTTAATGGATCAAATGTCTAGTAATAACAGTAAGTTTGTAGATTAATAGTGGCAATTTAAGACAGACAAAATAGGGTTTGGTATGGTCAAGTGTACTTTTATACTGAACAGATGTCCAGTTAATGTAAACATACCTCTGAAATTACTGATATTTGTTGTTCAACCACCAGTATTGTAGGGCTAAAATTACATTCAAGTTGATTTGCTGGGTTTTTTTTCCCCCACCAACTTGCAATCTTTTATTGGTGGGCAGGGTTTTGGCATGTAGATACACAGCCAATAAACAACATTTTAGTTTAGGCCTTTATTTGCAAGCATTTTCATTTTTACCAAGTACAGTCCTCGAAATGAAAATTTTAATTTGCTGGTTCAAATCAAATTCTTGAATTTATTATAATATATATATACATATATCTAAATGAAAACTGAAAAATTTACTGGTCAGAACTCGAATAAAGTTTTAGTGGAATTAGGTCGGAGGACCGGTGGTCATCGTGAGGACTGTAAGTTGATGGGATTTATTTTATCTGAGCTAAAGCACATGTGATTGGTTTTATCAGCCAAAGCACATGTGATGGATTTTATCAGCCAAAGCACATGTGATTGATTTTATCAGCCAAAGCACATGTGATTGATTTTATCAGCCAAAGCACATCTGGTTGATTTTTATCCATAAAAACACACAATTACACCATAATTTGAAGGAAATATTATAAAAGGTAGGTTGACTGGACATTTAAATAATCTGTCAGATGAAAGGGTGTTAACTGGAATTGATGAGGTTCAGGACATGTTCCAGAGTTTAAACATATACAATTAATGAAAGAGATTTCTATATGTGTAGGTGTATTTATTCTTTATTATATATTAAAAGTATTTTAAAAGGTTATTAATGATCTCAGGACTTTCAATATTTTTTAAAATGTACCAGCAGTACTTTTGACTAAAATTTGAAATATTTTCATGAATATCTTATACGTCACTTTTTAAAATCAGGAGGTACCAAAGACCATTTTAGGCAGGTAAAAGTACCTGGTACCACCTGTTATTGAAAGTCCTGTGATCCCCAGTATGTTTATTGCCAGAACCGTCATATTTATAATCTACCAGTTTTTGGTGATTAAATCAAAAGTGTAGCAAATAATAAATTGTATTGGTATGGTCAGATGTAAGTTTTAAAATAACCATAAGTTAGTAATAGTCAAATCTATACTCGATGCAATGCAGCAGCAGCAATGTGCAATATACCATTTGTACATTTCTGCCTTGATTTGATTCTAATAAAAATTATATATTTTTATGTATGAGTTATTTCCCTTTTTTATGGGCAAAAGAGTTCAATTTCATATAAGCTTCAACGAAAATAACATATTTTTCCCACAATCTGTACACGATTCTAATGGTGTTACAGGGGCTGTTGTGTTCCTAATCATATGGTAGTTGGATTTACAACTACTTGTGCATTCAATGCCTATCACCTCTAAATTTAAAGTTGTTAGTTCAAACCCTGTTCGTGGCGAGATGTACTCGATACAACATTATGTGATAAAGTTTGTCAGTGACTTGCGATAGATTGGCGGTTTTCTCCGGGTACTACAGTTTCCTCCACCATTAAAACTGACCGCCACGATATAACTGAAATATTGTTAAAAGTGGTGTTAAACACCATAGCACCTTTTAATTGAACTATATGAAAGGTTATTGTTATATAAAGGGAAAATAACCCAGTTAAATGAGTTTATTGATTGTAGATATGTTGGTCATGACATACTGTGTACATTGTACATACTTCAGTTACGTGTCAGACATATTACAATTCAGCTTGGAAGAGAAAGAGAAATTTTAAATGTACCCTTTGACATGAAATAAATAGTTCATTTCAATGAGTATTTAGATTGAAAGTTTTTAACAACCACATAGCTACGAAAATTGAAATTGTATACATTGTAATTACGTTGCTATTATTCAACCTCAATCTGATGCTATTATTCAACCTCAATCTGATTAGATAATCGTTCGTTGGTTTTATTCAATCCAAAAGGTTTTTTTTGCATGTCAGCACAATACATTTTGACTTTCTAAAGAAATAGTCAAACAAGAACTATCCTTAAAAAAAGATGTACGACGAACCACAAATATTATATACTTCTACGAACAGTATTTCACTGAAATAACCAAAACATATTGGTTTTATAGGATTTGATAAGACATGTAAAACCTTCATCCTACTTAATGTGTAAGGAATCGTTAATAAATAGTAACAGTGTCCATCTTGGCCCGAGGATGGGACTGCCAGACAAAATTTTGAAAGGGGATCACCAAAGGATTAGTTTACATAAGCTTGAATCCAATTGGCCCAGTAGTTTAAGAGGAAAAATAATAAAAGTTCATCCACCTTCTTTATTCTAAGCAACAGTGGCCATGTTGGTTAAATGTCTGGATTGCCGGACACAATTTTGGAAGGGGATCACAAACGAACCATTCCACCAAAGTTTGGTCTTAAGTGGCCAAGTGGTTTCAGAGGAGAATAGTTT
>MJUT01061660.1:236622-258634 GCA_002080005.1 Gigantidas platifrons
GGGACTGCCAGACAAAATTTTGAAAGGGGATCACCAAAGGATTAGTTTGAATCCAATTGGCCCAGTAGTTTAAGAGGAAAAATAATAAAAGTTCATCCACCTTCTGTTCTAAGCAACAGTGGCCATGTTGGTTAAATGTCTGGATTGCCGGACACAATTTTGGAAGGGTATCACAAACGAACCATTCCACCAAAGTTTGGTCTTAAGTGGCCAAGTGGTTTCAGAGGAGGAGAATAGTTTGAGTAATTGTGTACGGACGGACGACCGACGCAAAGTGATGACAAAGCTTCACATGACCCTTTGGGTCAGGTGAGCTAAAAAAAAAGGGGGTGCATATTATTTCCTATCCGTGGTAAAATCTAAAAAAAATCCATGGCTTCAACAATAACTTCTCAATATGTAATAGATGAAATGGCACTTTCTCAGAATTTAATACCCCCAGTCGCTCACATGAAGATTAAATAATACATTGAAAATAAAACTTTACAACATATAATACTTTGGTTAAAAAGAATATCGCTTAAATTTAAAGTTTAACACAGATATAGCATTAAAAGTAATCATATTATCAGTTATACTCGAACTCCCTTTGTCTGTATGGGGCGTAGGACGACGGACGCAACCAATCGGCAAACTACTTAAATGACTTGCTTATTACAAGTGCTTTAAATCCGACTTGCTTATTACAAAGTGCTTAAATCCGACATGTTTATTACAAGTCAGTGATTTTCCTACTCATCTGTATCTGGGGTCTGGGTCTCTTATAATTGGGAAAATTAGCGCGTAAATGATGTGAATTGGGAAAAGATGGGAAGAGCAATACATTTATTAGTTTGGAGGTCCAGTAGTCAAAAAAGATTCAACATAGCTATAGGTTATGATTAATTAAGTATAATCTATTACAGAATTGTGTATTTCAATATTAGTGTCTACTTCTTTATAGAAAGCAATATAATAAGTCTTTTGTGTCTATTCAAGGTTGTTATACAAGTGCCTGAAGCAATTCTGCGAACCAGATTTAAAAACATGTCCTATATTTTCATATCGGAGAGATATCTATCTGCATGTAACATTACACGCTTGAGTATTTACGTATTTTTGACACAGGCTTGTTAGATCTGTCACTCAAAGGTTTTTTTTATTATTTTTTCTATCTTTTTGTTACATGTACTTGTCAAGAACAACACATACACAGTCCTCCACATGAAAATTTGAATTTACTAAGTACGAATCAAATTCTATATATATATATATACTGAAAAATTTACTGGTCTGAATAAAGTTTTACTGGGGCAGGAGGACCTGTTCTCATCGTGAGTACTGCCATACATGTAGTATGAATTAAAAACTGTCGATAATTTTTTTTACTTTTGTTAGTTGAACTGTTGCACCATGTTTTATTTCAATCATGTAATTTTAATTTCCTGCAAATTAGTTTTTACCAGTAAATCTGATTGCTTTCAAAAAGTTGATGATGTACATAATTGTTGAATGGAGATTTGGCCATCCTTAAAAAACATAAAATGATTTCTTACAGAATGTACTGACAAGATTTATGTCCAGCGATGCCATTTCCTCAAGTCATTGTGAATGTCATTTGAATCAAGAATTCATAGTATAATTTCCATATGTTTCTATGTTTTTAGTGCAAATATTAATTGGTAATTCATATCCTCCAACCGCATCATGGTGTAATGTTAGCGTGCTCCCCTCGAGTGTGGTTGATCTTGGGTTCAAGCCCCTGTCGGACCAACCAATGACTAAAATTGGCATTTGTAGCTTCTCCACTGATGCAGCATAAAGGAGAATTAGCAAAAAGTGTATGGCTCAGAATCGGGATAATGTGGAGCAACATGTCTACCTGCGGACTGTTGTTTCAGTGGGCTAGTATTATAAAAGTCCAACTAAGTGTGTTGGTCTAGAACAAAGCGGACCTCATCATCATCTTATTATCCCTTCACCAATGAAGTTGGGAAGGGATATACAATGTAGTAACCCTACCGTCCGTCCGTCCTTCTGTAACATCCTTGTGAACACTCTAGAATCAACATCCTTCAATGGATTTTGACCCTACTTGGTACATACTTAGTCCTTAAGAGAATCTGGAACCCTATTGATTTTCAAGGTCATAGGGCAAGGTCACTGGGTCAAATATTTAGGTGTTTTGCGTTGTCCTTGTTTAATATGTAACTTGTTCTCACTAAGTTATATCGGAAAAATTTGGCGTTAAACAACAATCATTCACTAATATTGAGCAGAATCTAGAGTTTTGTTAGCGTGTACTAAAGGTATGGGTTCATGTTAGATGGGTGTTTACACTACTTTAGATAGTTATATTGAGGTGGGCAGATTTATTTCTGGAGGAAACTGGAATACTTGGAGAAAACCATTGACCTCCCACAAGTAACTCACAAAGTTTATCACAAAGAATTGTATTGAGCACACTTTTACACAGACAAGTTCGAACCCCATTCATGGAGAGATGTATTTGATACAGTGGAACCTGTCTAAACCGAAGCCTGAGTAAACCGAAAACCTTCCTAAACCAGACAGACTTTACAGTCCCATCTACTAAATGTCTATGTAATTTGAACCTGTGTAAGCCAAACACCTGTCTAAACTGAACAGATTCTTCAGTCCCAAAGGGGTTCGGTTTAGGCAGGTTTTACTGTACAACATTCATTACGTGATAAAGTTTGTCAGTGACTTGCGACAGGTCGGTGGTTTTCTCCTGGTACTCAAGTTTCCTCCACCAATAAAGCGGACTGCCATAATATAGCTGAAATATTGTTTGAAAGTGGTGTTAAACACCATAAACCAAACCAAACCTGAATTTTTAGGGACCGATTTATTGAGTTTTCAAGTAGCCCTATTCCAATAAACACAGGATTTAATGTGTATCTCCAAGTGAATTCAATTCAATTACAATGTGTTAGTTAATTAAGATTCCTGTAATAAATTATTTAAGATGTAGTTGTTGGGCATGTTAGATCAAGTCAATATAAAATTTTTACTCCAAGCCAAATGATTGACTTGACCGCTCCTTTTAAGTGGATTAAGTTTAACAAATTTTATCCTGAATAGTCTTGAGGTAATTGTTTTCTATGTAACTCGTAAGATTATTGATTTGAGATCTACCTTAACCTATATGTACATAAATTTAAAAATGCTTATGCCATTAATTGTTTGATTTTTCACGGTTAAGTGAACATAAGATCATATTTTTAACATTCCTGTATAGAATCATACCCATAATTCTCTCCCTGAGTGGACAACAGAAAATGTACATGTATGTTCATATAGGCAAATCAATGAAAGTTATATTTATAGATTAAATTGATCGGTAGATCTACCTGGGTTTAAAGTTGATGGATTTTTTCTGTTTACCGAAGAACCGGTTTCTTGTGTAGATAATTTTAGAATAATTTTGATCAATTTTAATCCTTTTGAGGAAAAAACAACATGGACGGCCGTCGGTACATTGAAAGAAGAGGTGGGTAGATATTTATTTAAACCTTGTTTTTAGGTTGATTTTTGTGGGTTGGGATGTTATTGAGGTTAGGAAACTTGGACTTGAAAGATTTTTATGCTTGACATGTGTTATTAACATTCTTACAAGCCATGGGGTATATTTTTTAACAGGTTACCAGGTTTGTGAAGGATGACAAAAATGTTTTAATTTTTTGTTGACTAAACAATTGAAAGATTTTAGACTTTTTTTTTGGTCTCGGATCAAATTGGAATATTTCCAATCAGATCGAAAATTATATTCAAACAAAGTTCTATTGGTTTGATTGTCTGTCTGTTTGTTTGTTTGTTTGTTTGTCAGTCCAGATGTCACAACATTCTGATAGGAAGTTAATTGTTTGTTGAGTAAATATTGCTATAATTTCTTGAAGAATCACTTTATTTTCAATAAACATACAACATATATCTTTCAACACAAAATACAGATGGGTTATGTCCCTTTGTTTTGGGCTTCTATTAGATTTTACTTAGATAATATTTAGACTTAGAAAAGATCACATGTACAGTGATCTTGAAGGTTTTTTTCAGAATGGGCCCATGGTCCCTTCAAAAAAATGTCAATGGGCCATTCTGAATTTCAATGGGCCATGCTATCATATGAATGGGCCATTGTAAATGAAATAAATTTCCAGCACAATAATGCATAGATATGTATTTTCATACTATAGCTCATGTAACATTTAAATAAATATACAATGTAATTGATTGAAATTGAATTGCTTTTCAGTTTTCTATTGATTTCTACAGACTCTGGATTCATTCATCTTTACCTGCTTCACTACATTGTTATTCCAAGGACTGAAATATTTAACTTTGCCCATTATCGAAACATACACTTTAGCATACCACATATTTAAAATTTCTCCATTCAATATCGATAAGCATTCAAATATCACTTATTTATCTATTATTTTTAATACCCTACATAATTATAATTATCAGGGCGAACAGGTAATAGGGCGAAAAGAAATTAGGTCTTCAAGCTTCATTTCTCCAATCCAGTGACACTGATGTATAGTTACATTTGTATTGTAGATTTCCTGATCTTGACCATATTGAGAAACCATTTACATTTTGTACCACAAGGAACAAGAACAATTTCATAAGTTGAAATTGATTATAATCAAAATTCACAGGCACTTGTTTCTGGTAAAAAAAATATACCCAGATACTGTTTCTGGTAAAAAAAATATACCCAGATACTAATAATTATTAGTATCTGGGTATATTTTTTTTACCAGAAACAAGTGTCAAAATTACAGAGAATAAAAAATTAACATTTGATACACCTTTCATGCCTTTGTTATTGAATCTGTTCTCAACTCAGTTACACACACAGTAAATCAAATAAAGGTCAAAAGGCTTTATAAAGTCATACATTTCAAATGATTTTTTATTCCAAGTAAATTTTAACAATAAACAACCATGAACAGGACGGTATTTGTGGACGCCTTTCTCGTTAGCATCACAATCTGATGAGACAGGGTCAGGGGTACTTGTACGTCTTGTGAGCCAGAGTCAATCATATTTTCAGTTTCTTTTCTCATGGAATCGTCAGGATCGAAATTGTTATTTCCATCTCGACAAACAAACGAAAACAAAGTCTTCTGGCCAGGTAAAACAGACAGACGCTACTTTTTTTCTGAGGCATTTTTCTATAAAATTCCACTAAATAACGGCAAACAATAACTCGCAGACACGTACTTTCAGAAATATAATTTTCTGTTAAAATAAAATTTCATATTGAATTTTGGGATGATTTTATACAAAGTTTTTTTCATTTGATTAATATTTGTCAAAAATCAAATTTACAAACGTTTATTTGGAGTAACATTTGGAAAAAAAAGTCACATTATTGGTTGTTATTCTTTTCCGGTATTTAGACATTTCATAGTTAGATTTACTTCAGCGTTAAGCAAAGGGAAAACCACGAGACAGTCCGATAAATATATAAATAGGCAGAACATTCTCAATGATCCGATTTCGACACGATTATGCATAATTCAGTGGGGTTCACTGTTTTTCAAGGGGTTCACTGCAATTCAGTGTACTGCACGACTGATAACTATCGTTCCATGGATACCGAACCTTGCAAAATTATTGTGCGCCACACGGGCGCTTACATTTTACTTCCACTGTGCCATTTTTCAGCTTAATGCGCAAATTGCGCATGGCGCTGGACTTTCCCGATCACTGCATGTAGAATTATTTAAATTTCAATTCCCTCACAATAGAGCTGAAATACTGTGAAAGTTGGCATTGAACAGTTCAACACCAATCAATCAATCAACCAATATCTGGTTTTTCTCCGGGTACTCCTGTTTCCTCCGCCAATAAAACTGACCGCCGCGATATAGCATAAATATCGTTGAAAGTGGCATTAAACACAATAACCATAACCCTTAATATTTCCCAAAATGAAGTACAAAACGAAATAGTTGTTGTGTCTTCTTCTGGATAGCCATACCAAGATTGAAATGTTTTTGGTTGTGGACAAATTATTTATTCATTAAGTATGCAACTTAAAAGCTAAGCAATGTTGAATTCGCCTGCAGTGCAAATATTATCTAATAGTTTGGTACCATCCTGTGTTATATAGGAAAGCCGTGGGTTGTCTTAATCCATTAAATATTTACATTTTGTGTCTATACAGTCATATACTTATATAAACATCATCTACATAGTAAAATCTATTCAATTTTTTTTTTTTGGTATGGTTGAATAAATTTGTAAAGCATCTTTTACTCTATACTGTCGCAAATACTTTTAAACATCAGTCGAAAATGTGATTTGGGCCTTAAATTCAGTCATGTGAACATTGTGGGCAAATTGTCAGTTTATGATTTTTTTTTATATCTCTGTCTTTATTGAAAACAAACTGTCTGGATAGAAATATAAGACTGTAGGAAAATGTCTCAGAGTGAGTATGGTAGAGATTTTTTTATAAGGGACAAATCTTACTGATGATTTACAAATGAAATCTATTTTGATGTTATGTTTATTAGTGTTTAATGTCACTTAAAGCATTTTTTCAGCTATATCATGACCACCTTCTGTGCCAAAAAACATTTTGACAAACTATCCCGAAAATCATTCAGGAAGATTTTTGTCTATTTAATTAAGCATATTTTATGCAATTTTTCACTAGCCCAAAACAATTTTTACTAGACTGAGGCTTGGGGCTGGTGATTTTTGTCAGAGACTGTGAGACTGTGACTGTCAGACTAATTGGGAGAGGACAGACCAAACACGTCACATCACAGATATAGAGAACTGATTCATGAAACTGCGGGTCTTTCATGGGTGTCTGGAAACCTTAGACACGGGAAAATTTTGCTGGATCGTGGTGTGAACCCACTTCAGCGGTACCCCCGTATTAGACCTGTGACCAGAAGTCAGTAACCTTCGTCTCTTGGTCATCCAGGCCTGACATCCATTTTAAAATTGATTGTTAACTTTTAAAGGACAATTATATGTCAAATTTATTGTTGAAAGATTTGAAAACTGGTTGTGGACATGAAAGCAAAATGACTTTTAACCTTGTAGCATTATAATGTTGAGAACACTTTGACCATAATTGATATTAGAGGCCAACAGGAACATATTATTCACAGGTTTAATATAAAATTCAAAAACTAGAATTATTTCTTTCACATTGAGAAGACATTTTGATATGTCAAAATGCACATGTTACAATGCAAAGAAAGAAACACTTTCCAATATGTGTGGAGGTTGAAGTGGAGCAAGCAATTATATATCCATGGGTCCACTTAAACTAGTGGAAATGGCAAGTCCACACACCGGCTGCACTGTATAATATTGTAACCCTGAATAACAACATTTCTTATTTCTCTGCACACTAACACATATATAACAGTATAACATGTATTATAGCCTCCCTTGTTTTATTTATAAACCCATCTGAACGATGAATTGAGTTATGTTTCAATGTGAAATTTGCATTCTTTTTTTGGTGTGTAGTGTTTCAAATTTCAAATAGAAATTATATTTTGAGAAATGCAAAGGAGAGATGCATTATGGGGTATCATATACAATTGACCCCAAAGGTCAAGTCATGGCAGGAATTCATAAAGCAAGTGCATTCTTTAAGGTGTCTTAAAAACATAGAAAGTCAGAAAAGAATAATAGGGAAAAGTTTGTGTATTTCAAGTGTTAATAATCAAAATAGGGTTAAATTGTGATTTTAATGAAGAAAAGATGTACAAAAAGTATTTTAGCCAACTTTACACTTTGTATCTCATTCTTTGAGTTACTTCCCCTTTTGAACAAAACACTTGTGTTCTGTTAAAGAGGACATTTGTATAGATCTGTAAAAGAAAAGACAAAATTTGTTGAAAACATTGCTTTTTTCGTTTAGTTCATCACCTAGTTTGATGTTGTTTATTTCGTGCATTTTTTCGAGATTTTTTACCCTTCTCCAAGATCAACACTACATAATTGTGTATCCTGCTTGCTGTTGTTACCATGGTAATACCTCATTAACTCTTCTTAATTCTTAATATGTTTTTTATTTATATTGATAACATGTCTTTCTTTAATCAGTCTGTGCCAAAAACATTTTCACAAACTAGCCCGGAAGACATTTTAAGAGAAAAAAAAAACATTTTCACAGACTAGCTCGAATGTCATTTCAAATTATTTTTTTTAAATTTTATGAAGCAAATTTGATACAATTTTTCACTAGCTTGAACCAATTATTACTAGACTTGGGCATTAGGGCTGTGATTTCTTTGGCACAGACTGTTTAATCTTCACAGCAATCTTGCAGGCACCAAATGATTACTAAATCATAGGTTTGTTTGACAAAATATTTAGTTTTATTTATTTTGTAGGACTTTTTTTGATATTGTAGGGAGACATTTACAGAATTAGTCATAGATGTCGTAGAACAGCTGCAAAACTTATCTGTGTAGTAGGTTATTTTGGTGGGGTGACAGTGTAAATTTTTTCTTATTTTTGTTGATTTTTAGGTGTTCTAAAAATGGAGCTCTCAAAAATAAAAATCTAAAATTTAATGAAATGGAATGAAATAGATAAGGAAAATTTGAGAAGACATAAAAGCACTTAAAATATATTTCTTGATAAATCGTGTCACCTGCAACACGATTTTGCAATTTTTGAAAGAAATCAATCTATATACAAAAATATAGTTGAATAACATGTGTTCTAAATATATGTTTTTATCCTTTTGATGTTTATTTTATTTGTATATGTAAAACCTGTTTGTGTTATAGACAAGTATGTTTTATTTGTATATAAAACCTGTTTGTGTTATAGACAAGTATGTTTTATTTCTAATGGTCCTCTAGGTGTCTTAAGTTAACATAAAATTTGTTCACGCCACGATATAACTGAAGTATTGCTAAAGTTGGCATTAAACACCATTCAATCAATCAATCAATCAATCATTCTTGCTAAATCGTGACATTTTACATGCTCCAAAATAACCTTCTATATATGTATAATTTTTATCACAGTCACACAATATATACAATGTAACCACTTAGGGCTTTTGCACTGCAAGTCTACTGACTACACTCAGTTCTTCATACATAATGATAAGGAAACAATCTGTTCAGAAGATATATATGATGCCACATTACAGCCATATGGTGGTGGCCATTGGATCTGCTCAGATATAAACTCACTAGTTTTTAGCTCACCTGACTCAAAGGGTCATGTGAGCTTTTGTCATCACTTTGCGTCCGTCGTCGGCGTCGTCCGCGTCTGTAAACTTTTCATACTTTCATCTTCTTCTTTGAAACCACTGAACAGATTTGGACCAAACTTGGCAGAAATGTTCATTGGGAGGTCCTCTACCAAATTTGTTATTTTGGTTTAGATCGGAAAACCAACATGGCTGCCAGGGCCAATAATGTGTTCTGATTGGTTGAAACTTTGAAAATCTTCTTATCAGAAACTACTCAGCCGATGGAATTGTAACATTATAGAAATGATGACTGGATGGTCCTCTACTAAATTGTGCCGATCGCATATCCAAGATGGCCACCATGACTCGACTTAGTTTAACATTGGACCCTATGGGAATTTCACATTTTCATCTTTTTTTCTGAAACCACGCAACAGATTTGAACCAATCTTGGCAGAAATGTTCATTAGATGGTCATATAGAAGATATTTGTTTTTGGCACTGATCGGAAATCCAACATGGCTGCCAGGGCTCATAATGTGTTCTGATTGGTCGAAATTTTAAAAATCTTCTTGTTAGAAACCACTAAGCCAATTGAATTGTGACTTTACAGGAATGATCATTGGGTGATCCTGTACTAAATTTGTGAATCATTTGCTGATCGGAAATTCAAGATGGCCACCATGACTAGACTTAGTTTAACATTGGACCTAAGGGAATTTCACATTTTCATCTTTTTTTCTGAAATCATGAAACAGATTTGAACCAAACTTGGCAGAAATGTTCATTAGATGGTCATACATGTATACAAGATTTTTGTTTTTGGCACTGATCGGAAATCCAACATGGCTGCCAGGGCCCATAATGTGTTCTGATTAGTCGAAATTTAAAAAATCTTATAGTTTGAAACCACTAAGCCAATTGAATTGTGACTTTACAGGAATGATCATTGGGTGATCCTGTACTAAACTTGTGAATCGTTTGCTGATCGGAAATTCAAGATGGCCACCATGACTCGACTTAGTTTTAACATAGGACCTATGGAAAAACTGTTAAGTCTTCTCCTCTGAAACCAGCAAGTCAATTTAAAGCAAACATGGCATGAATGGTCCTTAGGTGGTCAACTTTCAAAATTATGTCCTGTGAGCCCGACCTCCATCCAAGATTGCCGCAGTCAGCGGACATAGTTTTAACATAGGACCCTATGGGAAAATTGTTTAAAAGTCTTCCCTCTGAAACCAGTCAGCCAATTTAAAGCAAATATGGCATGGATGGTCCTTGGGTAGTATACTTTTAAAATTGTGTCTGGTGACTACTACCTCCATCCAAGATGGCTGCCATGAGCAGACATAGTTTTAACATAGAACCCTATGGGATTTGAATAGTAACTTAGATGTATTCGGCATGCAGACATTCTTAAGAGGACTTAGTTATGTCAGGTGAGCGATACAGGCTCATGTGAGCCTCTAGTTATGGTTATCACTCTGGGTTGATCATTGATGTCGTAAGTTGGCTAATTTTTTGCATTTCAATCTTTTTCTTGCAAACCACTCTCCAAGTAATACAATATGTGGGTAAAATGGAATGTCATTAAGTATCTCAAATTTGGATGGAATACTTTTATGATGGATAACTAGCAGTAAAATTTTATCTTTTCATGGCAGCTTTCAACTTATTTTTATCTTGGCTAATTCAGATAGTTTGATTTTTTTTAAAGTATTGCCTGTTGCTTAATTTAGCAGAATATTATTTCGAAGTTATATTATCCTTCCCTATGAACTCGACACAAGGTTCCACTGTTCAAATTTTGAAGTGGCATATTTAAAAAAAAAAATACCTCGGGGGAAAAAACATTATTACAAAAAGACAATTCTATATATAATATATATTAAAAAAACATCTTTGGAACTTTAGGGCAGGGTCAGTTTTTAGAAGGTTTATGCTACTTCAGCAAACCACAATCAATTTCATGGATGGCATCCATTTATATTTTAACTATATGTCTGGGGTATATATAGTTAGATAAATATTTTGACAGTGATGGGCCTCCTTTTAATACATTCAAAAATTTATTTATAACCGTTTATGCATGGTGGATGTTAAAGCATTTAGAAGGACATTTATTTATATTACTTATAAATAGGGTGGATTTTTTTTTCTTTCGCAATTTTTTTTTTCTCAGATTTATAAAGTCGTAAAATTTTCATCTGAGAAAAAAACATTTTTATAATAGATGTTAATTTATTTTTAACTGCATTTTGAAATAGTAAAATTATTGAAATAGAAAAAAAAATAATGTAATAAAAATAATAAATTTTCTACCAGTAATTCTAAGCACAATATCTTGTAAATAATCCCCCCTTTTGACTGAAGTTTAATTTTGAAAATATTTTCCTATGTTTTAACACTTCTACAAAAGATATTATATATTGAATATAAGCAGAAGGTATTTCAAAAACACAAAAAAATGTATTTTTGTTTTAATGAGATGCAAGCCAAAATATATTATCTTTTCATTGTTCATTTGTTAAAAGGGGAGATAATAATGCTAATGTAATTTTTGCTGGTAGATTAAGTCGATTGATTGTTGTTTAACGTCAAGTGAGCAGTATTTCAGCTGTGTTTATGAAGAGAACATGATTACAAACAATAAATCACGTAGGTAAAAAGTGAGACTAGGATGGGTCAATGGATGGATATTTTGACCATTGCCAAAAGTTAAAGTTGGTAAATTTTTGCATCAGGGTTTTGGTTAAGTTATCTGTATTTGTTATGCCACGTTCAAAAATATTTCAGTTAAATTGTGGTGGTCAGTCTTACTGATGAAGGCTACCAGATTACATAAAGAAAAGTGCAAGCATGATCACAAGTCGTTTCGAGCATACCACGCCACAAGCTGGATTAGGCATTGATTACACAGGAAGATGTCGAACCAGCTCCAATATGATCTGGGCCTGAACAATCCCAGTCCTCATCATATAAACATGTACTGTTAAACACATAAAAAGCCATCAATTTTCATTTTGAGTTCTAATGACCTTGGTTCTATATTATTTACACTTTATATATTTTTATATACACAGAAATTATACTTTTATATATATAAACAGAAATTTTACTATGTACATGTGTTTCAAAATTGTCATATTAAAATTTTTATGACCTTTCTTTAACAATATCAATGACGTATATATGTATACGTCCTTGACACAATGTACCTAAGTTTTCTATGCTAAAATGTTTTCCAGAAATAATGGGTTTCATAAATGCAGTTATTTACATATATTATATAAAGATGCATCATTTTGAAAGGTGTTAAAAATTATATTATTACAGGAACTGGATAATAAAATGCTGCACCTCAATAACGCTATTAAATAAATAAAATAAAGCGCATTGCATAATATTATAATTTATATAACATTTTAATATTATAATTTATATAACATTTTATGCTTAAGTCTTTATAAATATTATGTTTGACATCTGTTGATTTTCATTCATTGTAAGCATGATATATTTGTGAATAGCTTTATTTTGATGAATGACGCAAAGACTATTATTTATGAGTTCTTTATTTTGATGAATGGCGCAAAGACTATTATTTATGAGTTATCTCCCTTATAATAACATTGCTTGAAGATGGGAGAAAACATTTCTACTACTGATTGTCATTGCAGCCCAATCCAGTGGAATGCACATATTTGAACATTTTGGTACCATTTTGAGCATCTAAACTCCAAAATAAAAAAAATAAAAAAAAGTTTAAAATGCACAAATTTAGCACTGAATGGTGGCAATATTGAAAATATACATCTAGTCAATAATGTGACGTCTACTATTTATTTCAAAATTAAGCTATTTACAAAATGTTTTCACTTAGCCTATAGCAATATTGCTTCTTATAACAATCGTATTTCTTGCATGTCTTTTTATTTCTATTAACCAGAAGCTTATGTGAGAGCTCTTGTCATCACTTTGTATCTATCTGATAGACTAGACTGTCAACGTTTCAAATTCTGGTCATCTGCTTTGAAATTAAAAGTAGAACAAAATATAGACGATTTAAAATTAGCATTCTCAGATAGCACATGACTGATGGAGTTAGTACATTTTTAAAGTTTTTATCCAATTAATGTTTTTGATGCTGATCTTAAATCCAAGATGGCTGCCATCATTGGCTATAATAACATTGGTATATAAAAGGGGGGGGGAATTAGAAAACCATCTAGAAAACACCCATCACCTCTTCAAGAATAGATCACTGGGTGGTCCTTTATCAATCCAATCTAACTAGACATTAAATTAAGCATTGGAGACGAGTCCATGAGAAATGTATATTATCTCATTGAATCTGAACTATACATGAATAGTAATTGGTTAATTGGTTGGCAAGGGGTAGTCTCGTTTAATCTCACTCAAGCATAGATAAACCTGGCCGATTTTGGCTATCCTTGTTAGGCCTTTTGGTTTTCTTACTCCTCAAGACTTTTAACTTTTTTGGTTCTCCAATCTTATGTACCTAGTGAAGGTTTTAAAGGAGTGTGATGTGAGCAATAAATTAGATATTGACTCTATTGTGAAAATGTTGAAAAATGTTTTTCTTAGAAACTTCTTAGTTTGATGTTTCTAGTGCTAGCTCATTAAAACAACAGTCTGTAGGTAGACATGTAACTCCACTGACTCCGACACATTATCCTGATAACGAGGCAACCAGTCTTTGCTCTTTCTCTTTAATGTTGTGTGCTTAGTGTAGAAGCTACAAATATCAATTGTTATAAACTTGGTTTAACCTGTTAAGGGATCAAACCCATGATCTTCCATACTCATGGTAAGCACGCTAACTACACATCACCACCGATGTGATTTGGACTGTTTGAACCCAGCCTGTATGTCAGTAGTCAGTTAATGGCCCTTCATAAATTTTATATTCTTTGTGACATTCAGAAATTCAAGATGTCTATTAACTTGAAACATATTATAACATTGCATTGGGGAAAAACATTTTTACAAACAGAATACATGTTGTTCATAGATAATAGATAATAGATAATTGCCGATTTTTTTCTACAAATTTTGTTGTTTACAAAGCTTCTCAGAAACTTCTAACTTTATTTAAGCAAATTTTGCATGAATCATCATATTTTTGTATAGATAAGCAATCCAAGATGACCAGTTTGACCACCATGCCTTAGAATATAACAAACTAGGAAACTATAATACTTGTTACGATTTTCTTCCGATTTTGAGATATAAATGATTAAATACAAAAAATTTTCTCCCAACTGCCCAAATAAGTAATAGGCGAAAAATAGGATAAAAATAAGAGAATTTAAAAAGTTGGGAAATCTCCAAACATGAAAATATTCGAAAAATTAGACAGACGAAAAATTTAGAGAAATTACGGTACTTGAACATGTACTGGTAAAATGATCATTGATTGTTAAACAGATAATTGACATTGTATAACCAGGTGAGTGTTATAAGGTGCAGGTTGCCTCTGGTCAGAAATAGTATCAGACAATACATGTTATTATTACTAACATAAATGGCCTCAACTATGATATCTTAACCCAGCACAGTCTAGTCTAACATGATAATTAGATTTATAACATACAAGTACCGTGTATGATATTATTTTAGATTTTCCACTTCATTATAAACTAAAATTTAATATAAATTGAAAATAAAGATAATCTGTACATCTAAAAACAGAGCATGTTTACCCAATTTTATGTTTCACATAATTTAGCCAATTAAAGGTGAAGAGTACTTTTATGCAGGTGATGTTACAATTCTGTGAAGCCTCTGGTATTAAGTACTGGATACCTCACCAAACCATTCAATGTATAATATTGTCACTGTTGTCATGGGTAACAGTTTGTTTGCTGGCTCTGCTCAAATATTAACAAAAATACACCTCCATATAACAAATCACTGTGTATAAAGGGCAGTCTCATTTTTCCCACTAATGAATAGTGTATATAATTTTAACCTGTATATAAAGGGCAAATACTCATAAAGAACACATTTTCAGGTTCCCTTGAATGACCTTTATATACAGGTTTGACCTTTATATTTATTGTAGGGAACTTATCTCCCCTTGTACTGAACTGTTCTCAATGTGATAATGTTAGTCATTTCCTCACGGAAGGTTGGTTATGGTTCTGCTGAAACTCTGGTATTCCTCCACCAACAAAAGTCATTTCCTCACGGAAGGTTGGTTATGGTTCTGCTGAAACTCTGGTATTCCTCCATCAACAAAAGTGACCCCCACAATAACTGAAATCTGATACAGTGACAGTTGTGTGATAGTATTTTGATAGATGAAAGAAAATTCTTACAAACACAAAAGTCTTCCCATGAACTACTCTTCATGTTAAAACAAAAGCTAATATTAATGACCATATATGGTAAAAGTTGAATGACAGTAACAGGGATACTTCTAGACATTTCTGCAAATTTTGGCAAGTCCCACCATTGTAAGAATTGAAAATTTTAACATTTTGGTGAGTCCCAACTGAAAATGTTGAGTCCAGGATTCATCTTGGTGAGTTTCAAAAGAATCTCTCACTCTCAGTAGCTTATATTATAGCATGAAAAATACAATAGTGCATTTGCTTTAGCGCCTCTGTCTAATACCTTCATTATTTGTGTAATATGTCCTGACCAGTTGAAGGAATGGAAGCCATACCGGGTAGTACCATGTAAGTTTGAAATTAAAGGGAGATAACCTACTCCCCAAATTGTGCATACAAATATGTATGTCAAGTTGGAATGTATATTTCTTCAATTTACAAATATGTTTACACAAAAGACCAGAATTGGCTAAATGTGTGCTATATGCTCATAGCATTATGTGAGCCTCTGGTTTACATGGGGGATATTTAATTAAGCAGTTGTTTTTCCTAACGCTCTGACAAATACTGTCATAAATTTGCATTTTAATCGATTTTTTTTTTTTTTTTTTTTTTCATAGTGGTAAATGGTGGCTCTGGCACATACATAAGACCAGGGAATGGATATGTTTATTTGGAGGAAGATCTATCCAATGGACAAGTGATAGATGTCTCGGACAGATATGTTGTATCGGAGCCTTCCCGTAGAACCGTCAGACATATGCAAGCACCAATCAAAACTCTCAACGCCAATGGTAGTATGATTTCTGTCGAACCCAGTGTGATTAGCGTACCAAGACATAGACAGGAAAAGATTGTCACAAGAGTCTTGCCACCAAATCCACCTGTTCAGCGTGTGAGGGAGGTTCGTCGTAGGGTTCAAAATCCTGTTCTTGTCCAGCAAGGTGGCTACAGGTCACAGTCGCCTGTTCTTGTCCAGCAAGGAGGCTACAGATCACAGTCTCCTGTCCTTGTCCAGCAAGGAGGCTACAGATCACAGTCTCCTGTCCTTGTCCAGCAAGGTGGCTACCGAACTGTAATTGATACATCTAGAAACACTCGTCATAATTCGAGGGGTGTCTTTGTGAGTAGTGGTTCACAAAATGTAAGAGAAGTGGTCCCTCAAAGATATGTACAAAAACCCCAGATGGTGTCTCAAGTTGTACGACGTAGTGTACCTAAAAAGAAAATTTACGTTACAAAGTCACGTGACTATGGTACAACATCTTCATCATCATCATCTTCCTCATCCAGCGATTCTGATGAAGAGAGAACAATCATATCGAAAGGCGAGGTTGTTCATGCTGTCATCAGAGATAACTGGAGCTTCAGCAAGAGAGATGCAAAAGAGGAGAAAATCGTCACGTCAGCACGGAGCAAAAAAGACAAGGACAACGACGATGCAGGTTCATCAGCCTCGTCAAGCTCACTGGAAAGCAGAAAGTTGAAAATTCTAGAGCAAGTTCGTGATAATGGTGTTGAAAATGGACAGGTTATTGTAAACGACAATGGAACTCCAGTAATCGTCAAAATGAGAAGTAACGATAAAAAGAAAAAAGACAAAAAATCAAAGAAGGAAAAAAAGAAGACAGAGGGTAATTTCATGTTGTATTAAATAACTATGCACACTTCACGTTACTAACCAGGACATTTTTTTTACCCAGGTCACTGGGCAATTGTACATTGTACATGAGGATAATTTTTTGTTTTCGAAAACTTGTACATGTCTTTCATTCTAAGAGTTAAAAAAATTTATACAAAATTTAATTATTGATTATTAAGAAAATAATCAGCAGACGTTGAAATATTTTTTTCTATGTACAACATAGGATATTCCTAGAAACTCATTATTACAAAAAACATGGCGTTTTGATACAGTTAATAAGTTTTAAAAATTAATCAATATTTTGTAAGGTTATCATTATATCTGATTTGCAAATATGTTTTTGATTATTTTTACACAGTGAAAAGTAAACTTAATTATAAAACTAAAAGATCTCAATGAAAAAGAGACGAAAAAATTGACATAATTAAATGTTAAGTTTTCCACAGTGAAAAATTATCATATTCCTTTCGTTATGAATTTATTGATAAAATATATCCTTTTAGAAATCAACAAAAGATTGATGTCGAAAAAAAAAACCCACCTAGAATTGTCGTTAATGACAAAACGATTTTTTCATTAAAACAGCATTATGTTTTTAATGTTATAATCATAATCAAGATTTATAAATTATTTAAGTGTAACGCTTTTTTCTATATTATATACAAAAGTATACGTTGGCTAAAGTGCTGCTTTATGTTTAATGCCATGATATAGCTGAAATATTGCTAAAGTTGGCATTAAACACCAATCAATCAATTATGCTTTATGTTTAATCAAAATTGCTTACACATGCATGTACATGCCATTTTATTTACTTTCTGAAAATTGTCCTCAGTAATCAAGGTCTTGTATCGTAGTGCATGCTAACAGTTAATTCAGACTGCATGCCTGTAAATGCAAATTGTTAAATGTATATCATACAAACCAAGTCATTTTCACAAATTTAAATGCAGTTGCAGTTGTTTACTTAATAAAATAAAATGTTAATACTTATTTTAATATATATATACATTTTTATATATTAATTTTAATTCCAATAATTTTTTTTGTAATATACATTCGACCTAATTTCTGTTGAAATTTGATGAATTTGTGTTTTTAATGTAATAATTTCTCAACTAATTTTCTAATATCTGCAGCATCTTTCTTAATTGTAGCAGCCAATAGAAGCAGATTTCACATATAGCTAACAAAATTTGTAAGAGAAAAATCACTTGGTTTTGTAAAATTTCTATTTATTCATATATTGTAATATTTTAATAACAGTACCTATTTCAATTGTTATTTTGCTGGGTAATGGCCTTCCAATTTTTAAGCTTCATCAAGTTATGACAGTGCTCAGCTCCTTCAAAATGGATAAGAACGTCTGTTGGCTACTTTGAAAAACGTTGCAAGAGCATGCATGCAGTCTGATGATCATTTTATTAATATACATCTTTCATATATATGTTACATCTATGCTTTCGGTATTTTTAGAACTTTCATCGCTGATGTAATATCATGTATCAGATCAGTGATGTTAAATTCATAATGAAATATTGGTACATCCATGGTGTTGGGAAGTCCATTGAAGACATTTGTATTTACATATGCATGTAATTGAAATATACCCCCTCCCCACAAATCGTTGAAACCATTCAATATCAAATAATATACATTAATTAATAGCTGTTTATATAATACAGCATTCGTCCTTAATATTTGACCAAATTTTTTTAATAACTTTTATACCCTTTAATAATATAACAGGGTTTCTGTGCTTGTCTTCCAAATGTTTATATAACGTTTACTGAATATGTAGAAGTTTTGACTTCTCAACAGCAAAGTAGAAGGTGTTATTCATCTTCCACGTTGCTTGACCACAAAGTGTCTTTGCCTTGTCATGTAGCATTAAGCACTATCTTATAAGCTGCAGACAAAATAGCAGACTGTATACTTGAGTTATTATTTGACAAAAAATATGTACTGGCTACTTTGAAATTTGAAGAAAAAAAAAAAAAAACTTGTAAAGAGTTGCCATAGCAATGAAATGAACTAGATAAAATAATCCTTCTTGATTGTTTACTAGAATGATGTTTCTCATCGAGTGGTTGTCATGGTTTTGTTCAAGGTTATGACCTTTCTGTTGATTGCTTTCCCAAGCGAAATACATTCCTGTGACATTAACTGGGTCTTTTGACTGCTGCATCATGATCACCATATCTGTTGCTTTGTGTTGGTCATAAAAAAAACATGTTCTTGAAATATTTGTAGCATAGTTATTTCAAGGTTAATGGCTGTGTATAAAAAAAACTCCCAAAAAATGATAAAACGGTGCAATTTGATTGAATTATGATAACTTAATAATTGGGTAAAATTTTAGTACACTACTACCCAGAATGCCTTGTTGACTAACTTGAGAATTAGTAGCCGTAATTTCTAGATCTGTAAAGGGGAAATAAAACAGACTTGGAGTATAGTCTAAAATGAAGGCACTATATGATGTTATGGAAACAAAATTTCTGCATTCTGCAGCCAATTTTGAATTGACTTATGTACATGTACCATATTTGTCCATATATAATTTGCACTGGTGAATATTACGCACCCCCTCTTCTCACTGAGAATTTGGAAAAAGCACAGAGATGTGTACACGTTGACTTTGCCTGCATGTACCATATATTTTTCTTGATTATCACAGCTGAACAAAACGCTTTAAAGAAAGAGTATTGAAGAGCAAAACACGTGATATTTTGACTGCACGAGTGTCGTACACGTAGGCTTTTGATAGTACCAAAAAAAAAGGTTGAAGGGCTGAGCACTTCTACATATTACATATATATATGTTCTGCAACGAAGCTTAAAAATTTGATTGGTTGCTTGTACACGTATGTTAATTAGTGCCATTTTTAATTGCAGAATTGTATAGTCTGTAGGTAGGAGAATTGTTGTCTGCATGTTGTATGTATATCATTTTGATGTAAGCATTGATATTTTTTTATACCGTCCTGTATTTTTACTTAAAAAGCACAGTATTTACCACATTTTGGGTGTGTTTCCGTGACTAACCAAAAACTTCCTTGAATTCATTATTTAATTTGTGTTCTCCTACATGATAATTGTCCAATCAGAATGTGACATTTACCATATGGACTCGAGTGTGTGTTATGTACGACAATTTTATTTAAAAATTTTGAAATACAAATTGAAAAAATTTGTGTCCTTATTTGAGTACATTTGTATTCTGATTGGACCATTTTGAAGTAGGAGTCGCTGTATAATTTTATGATCGTAGATGAGTAATAATTATTATTGAGAGAAAAAATGTGAATGTTATACTTTACATTACAAAGTTTACCAATGTGTTGCACTTTTTAATAGCAAAATACATATTTAATCTTAGGCAGTGCATAACTAAACGACCAACCGGGGGCAAAAAATTATTAAAAGTACTGTGCTTTTAATGCAAAATCTATCCTATGCAGTTCCACATGATTTAATTAATGATGTACCAGACATCTGATATAAACAAAAAACCACGAAGAAAAAAACGCCCATGCATTTATGCTATGATTATTGATCAAAACCTATTTAAAGTATTTGTGGGCGTTCTTCAAAAACATTTATTTCTAGGGTACATATATTATGGCATTTTAATAATTATGTTTAATTTATCATCGTATGGAGGCGGACTGACATTAAAAACACATATAAATGTCCTTTTAATTTGTTTTTTTTTTAACTTGAACGAGCTTTATAGGTACTTAGGTACTTGTGTTAAAAAAGCCTACATCCAAGTACACCATACTTTTAAATTTAAAAAATAATTGAATTTATTATTGATTTTATTGAAATATTGAAACTGCATATGATAGAATATTATCTAATTTTCTACTTGTCCATAAATATTTTAAGCACAAAATCAAATGCATGTCATTATGTTATTATTATTTTGTTTTGTTTATAAAATATGGTAATGGTTGATTCTAGTATATTTATGCCTAACCTATCAAACTTTAAAACAAATATAAATATTCTAACTGTGTGTATTGTATATATTTACAATGATCCAATTTTAATTTACTATATTATAAACACCCCTAACTTTTCTGGTTTGTGCAGACATAATAAGGACCCCAAGATTATTATTCAATTCAATCATATATCTCTTTCAATTGTTGTGATATACATGTATGGCTTTTTGGGAGTTTTTTTTGTTATTAATTCTTGAATATTTTTAAATATGGATGCTACATTAGATACAGTGTATCTACATTATTATTTTCCACACAAAAAAAAAAAAAAATAGGTAACATACAAGTTATCTCCCTTTTCGATATATTTTATTATCTCACTTGATCCATGTTTCTAATTGAAATTCAGCTAACTTAAAAATGTTCTCATTATATCCTGCCAACAAGTTATTTATAGAAGCCCATTGTCATTTTTGAGCCATCAAGTTGATGCCATTGTTAGTGGGCCACTAGGCCGCTTAGGGTCTCACATAATCACTTACCCAACAGCCAGTGTTTCAGTGATTGTGCAGAATTTATTTTAATGCTTTATTTATACTTTTTAAATTGTCCCTCATTGACTTTAAATACTTGTTGAGTTCCAATTATATGGTTTTAATGACCACGGTTGGTTGGTTTGGTTTTATGGTATTTAACACCACTTTCAACAATATTTCAGTTATATAGTGGCAGTCAGTTTTATTGGTGGAGGAAACCGGGGGACCCGGAGAAAACCACAGACCTATGTCATTATAACTTCAAATACACTCTGTTGGTTGACATCCTGATCCATTATATATATAATGGCCCTGGGGGG
>MJUT01061660.1:258661-275109 GCA_002080005.1 Gigantidas platifrons
GCCCTTGATTAACAACATGTTGGCAGGATACTTTTCATGTGATATTCACTTCAGTTAAGTTAAAATATTCAGATTGCATTTAAATTTAGCTGTTTTGCCTTAATCATCATAAAATGTAAAAAAAAAAAAAAAAAAAAAATCACACTTCAATCATAGAATTACTTGTATATTAAATTTGAAATTTGAAAAAAAAAGAAGAAAAAGGCGGGTAAGTGGGAAAATGACCAAATTCTTAATACATATACTGGGCGTAAAATGTGTCTGATCAAGAAGCTGTCATACTATAGAAGTGGCTGCATTTACCATTTATATTTGTATGTGATATAATTCTCAAATTCTTGTTTAGCAAATTTTTACATATTTTTTTACAATCACAACTGATCAAACAAAATGTAGTTGATCTTAAAAATTCTTTTGACTAAAACTTTAAAAAGAAATTGTATTTATCAGGTTTTCAATAAGTCAGACATTGTAATCAACACTGTTTTATCTGATCAAAAAGTAAACTGGACATCCCACAATTGTCAAAGCTACCTCACAAACAATGTAACAATGTCTGAAAGTTAATATCACCACTGGTGGTCCAGTTAAATTAATGGTATGTAGGCCACAGCAATAAGGGCACTTGATATTTTCTGTCAAATATTTTTAATTTAGGGCGTAGGTTAAATTATAGAACAGCATTTTTTTTTAAAGAAATATATTATTCTTTTTATACTAAAATATTGTTGACCTTGTAAAATAAACTTGATTTACAGAGGAAGAAAACACAGTCAGACCAGACCCAGAGGACTAATTATAGCACAAACTAATGCTACTGGCAGAAATCGTCACAGACTATATTGCATGGAGTGACGCCTAATGAACTAATAATACTCAGATTCACTTTCAAGGCACTTCACCGTGTGTACAGTAACCCGGTTGAGCTGCTTAAGACCATAGATAGATGCAGTGACTTTTACAATTATCAGTACTTGTCATATTGTAGAAATTTAACATTATTTCAGTCAAATATTTTTGTATATTTTTCATCTGCCTTTGTTAAAAGGACACCTTTTTCAAGAGGACTAAGTTTAGTATTTTCGAAACATTTTATGATTTTTTGGTCAATATATTTACAAAGTAAATGGATTTTCATTTCCATTGTTGATTTTAATTGTTGCAAATTGTGGTTTACTAATACTGCTGGTGTAAATATGAAGGCATGCATTCTAATTTGTTACAGGAAAAATAGAAAAAATATAGCACAGAAATATTCAGTTCCAATACAATTATTCTTGTAATTTGTGCATAGCATTTGATTTATGAAAAAAAAAATCATTTGCCACCTCAATTCTGTAGCATCTGTCTGATCCAATCAAAATCCATGTTACATCTTGCATTGCATTAAGTTATCTGGTGGGGGGGGGGGGGCAATAAAATTGGACAAATCATTAATTTAATTAAAAAAAATTTTTTTTTAAAGAAATTATCAATAAACTGTAGGGTGTGCTTCACCGCTACTAAGAAATATGCAGCTCATGGTGAGATGTGTTTTATTTACTGAGGTCTGTTGCTGTTAGCCTCACCTCCATCCATCGCCAAGCTTAAATTGTCCTCATTGTATACCTGAGGTCTGTAGCTATTAGGCTCACCTCCATCATCGCCAAGCTTAAATTGTCCTCATTGTATACCTGAAGTTTTCTGAGGTTTTAGCTAAAATTCATGCATTCTCGATTGTTTATTGGAAAAACATTTTATTATGCACAAAAATTAATAACTAGGGCTTCCAATATTTTTCAAATGCACCAGCTTGTATTTCAGTATTTACAAGCGGTACTTTTTATTTGAATTTAGGAATTACCATCGGTAAAAGTACCACTACCTGTTACTGCCTCATTTTGAAAAAAGGCCTGAATAACTATGGTAGAGATTCTGTGTATACTCTCTAAACAGAAATTACGATATTTAGAAATTTGAATGCTTCTTGACCATATGATTTGTGCATTCTCTGTAAACATATAATATACAGTACAAAGAAAAAAATATGCTTCCTGCATGTATAGTACAAAAAATATGGTAATATAGCTCATCACTTTGTAGGAATTAGTTTCTTGCACAATTCTAGATATGAAGCATTTACTCAGACCCTTTATGAGCCTCAGTTAGCATGGAATCTTTTTTGTCAAAAGAGAAGTCTTATAATGCAAAAAAAAAAAAAAAAACCCAAAAAAACGACAACTCATATTTGATATAAGAATAATAATAATAGTCCTGGGTCTGTCTCAAAACCAGCCATGGCCAAAAAAATGGTGCATTGTTTATTTTGAGAAAGTGACAAATCTTTTGACTGTGAGTGTATACGTACCTGATGGATGTTATTTGAGAATGTGGACTTTATATTAGATATCTGTGTTTTTATTTTCGTTGGGAGCTTTTTTGAGAAAAATTTCAAGCTTTTTTACTGCTACATACAATTGAATATATATATATTGAAATAATCATTTATGGATTTCTTTTGTTCACATTCACATTATCTAATTTTCATTGGTTGTTCACACGACTCCATTTTGATAGAATTTTTTTTTTATATACCTTTATTAGTTTTCTGGTGTGTTATTGAAATCATTTATGTTGCATGTGTATGGTTAAGATTTTCAATCATGTAGAAATAAGACAATATAAGGAAATACATGTTCCTTTCAATCACTATGCATTTTTTCAATATTGCGCAAAAGCTTTATTTTTTTTTTGTAGAAAAATTAACATTAATTAATAATATTAGTATTAAAATAATTAATACAAGTTTGTCTGTTGCATTATTAAGGCTTATTGCTTTGTTTTGTAGTAAAACTATTAATAGATTGATCAAGAAAAATAATCACCTTTTGAATGTAAGCTTCATTGTCTTTTTTAGGGGTCATCTCAGAAGTTCTCAGAAGCTTTGTATAGGGTTAGCTAGAGTTCTTGTTGTTTATCATGAATTTATTTTAGCTATATCGTGAATTCATGACAAATAAAACAAACTGACAGGTGAAACCACTGACCACAGATAGGTTTCTCGGAAACTTAAACACTTGAGGTGGGTAACTGAGGTTTAACCCACAGTGGTGCTAGGCTTATGGTCATAAGTACAAGACTACCACTCGGCTGCCTTATGGCCCACAAAAGCTTTGTAGACAAAATCAATTTAGTATTGAAAATCAACTTCATCCCTTTCATACCGCCAGATATATTTCATCATTTATTTTCACTATGGTTTTGTGCCACGATATATCTGAAATACTGCTAAAGTTGGAGTTAAACACCAATCAATCAATCAATCAATCATTATGGTTGATATGATCACTAGTCTTTCAACACTAACCAGAACTGAAGACACCTATCCACTATGCAAAACAAATTTTGTTCAGAATTGACATGGAAACTTTTGAGATGATCCCTTGATTAAATCAATGGAGGAAAAAAACTTTGTAAAAATGGAGATTGCATACAAGAGCAAGATCTTTCTGTTAGTTTCTCTAATCTTTGATTCCCTGTGTATAGTGGACAAATTATTTATCATGTATTCAATTTCCAAAGATGACACACCTAATAGTAAAACTGTATGTACATACAAACTTAAATGGAATTAAATTTATAATATACAAAATTTAATCCTAAAACTTTATGAAAATACATTTTGGGATAAAAACGGTATGGTGAAATAATTTCACAGGGCCTTATAATATTATTGATATAGTGTTAAATATATGAAAGCTTTGTAGCATTTTTGTTTGCTCAAGTACACAAGTTTTAAATAGATGTATGTGTAGGTCGATTATTCTCCCAATTGTTTGCTAACTTCATACTTGTGATATATTTCTTTATTCAAGATCTGTTTAATGTTTGGATTTTAAAGTTTCGAATTCTATGAATACCATTTAGTGCAAAAATAAACAACATCTAGACCTTTTGGGAATGGTATGAAAAAACTCCAATAGACCTTGTAAAATTAAATTGAAATCTCTTTAGTTAACCATGTTTTAAACATTTAAATTGAAAAGTTTTTCTCGTGTTGACTTAGAGATATTGTTATTACATTCCGAACCAGATGTCTCATTTGATACCAGTCTCTCTCTAATAGCATTTAATTAACATACGATTGTATTCAGAGTAGGTATTCATGACCAAAAATAGAAAATAAACAATTTTGAGTTATGTCAATATATTTACTGGGGTATATCCAAGAAAATTATTTGTTGGAATTTTAAGTGTACTTAGGTAAAGAATTTTAATGGTTTCTATTGTAAGGGAGATAACTCTAAAAAATTTAAGAAATCCATTGATATGATGAATCTAATATAAGGGAAGTAACTCAGTATTTTATAGAAATCTTCTGATATAAGGGAAGTAACTCTAAAAATTAAAAGAAATCCATCAATATGAAGTAAGGGACATAACTCTCTGTATTTTATGAAATCCATTGATAATATGAAACAGGCGCACGGCCATGAATGCTCGCGAATCTGAAAATTATCTAGCAATGTCACACTTATCCAGTGCCGAATTTTTAGGCCTGAATCTAGTTTTATTCAATTGAACTGTCGTTCCTTACGAAATCTCAAAAGTTAACTTCCGCGTAGAAACAAAAATTCTGGTCAGTATGTCAGAAGAGATTTAATAAATTAAAAAATATATCAATATAAGTAAAACAAGCTAACAAAATAACTTTTATTACACACAGGTTCCGGGTTTCAGTGGTATCGGACGTACGAGAGAGGGTACGAGACTTAGGATCACCTTTGTGCTTTATGTTAAGAAGATCTTCATTAGTTGAGTGTGTTATTGTGTTACATGGAACGTGTTTACAATGCGCAGAATTTTTTTTATCAATCAGTATGTGCAGCCATGTTTGTCAAAAAATCCTAAGTACAAATATTATACCATAAAGAGCCCACTTACGCTCGCATATAAGGGAAGTAACTCTCAGTATTTTATGAAATCCATAATTATTGAATTCCAGAGGTTTTTATTTTATGCATAACGGTACTTGACCAATCATAAATGAATACAGCAATATAGCATTTATAATATATATTTTTTGTTTTTCATTTTATTTCAAAATAATTGTATCTTTATCTTATTTTTTGAATTATTTACATACTTTTTGTTTAATTAATCCTTTGTTAAAAATGAAAGACCTTGTTATGTTTGTATATATTATTTTTCTCTTGATTTTGTATTATATTATATTTATATATAGAAATGTGTTATTTGTAAAACAAATGTTTGGTTTTTGTTTTAAGACCTACATGAACTAGCAGAAATTTTTGTCAATTGTTTTACTACTGTATTGTTGATTATGAATCTATCAAATATGAACAAGTTTGAATGTAACTGCGGAAGGATATGTGTAATATATATGCTTCAAAATTACCAAGTCACTGATTAAACAGATTGTAACAAGAATGTCTGGCATATCCTAACAAAAAATGACAAAGGAGCATGGGGGACAACAAAAATCATGGGGGAAAAAAAGAAGAAAAATCTGGTCATGAATACAGAAAATTATTATTCTAACACAAATTTTAGTTAAAACTGTTTGATTCTTAGGCCATAATGTACTAAATTATGACATCACTGACTATCCTTAAATGGGAAAAATAGCTGTTCAGTATGTTTGTGAAGAGAATTGTATAAGACATGAATTTAGATGATAGGTTGAATTGTAAGAAAAATAATTGACAAAATATTTCATGCTAGTTGTATGTTCTGACATAATTTTCGTGGTTTTGGGTTTGATGTATGTATATAAAAATATATTGAATTTAAATGTATATTTTTATGCTTTTCATTCCTATATTGTTCCGAGTTTTGGAACTAAATTCAACTTATACCAAATGCATAATAAATTTACATAGAAATAGTTATTGAATTCAAATTTAATTATTGAATTTATTGTATTTGTTTATATATTTAAAAATTTACCGCATAATAAATTTATTAAATGAACAAAAAAGTTTCTTTCTTATATCTTGAAATATATTTGGATTATCTCCCTTTTACAAGGTTTCAACTACCAAGGGACATAACTGTGTTTGGCTTGGTATATTGCTTGTATTCCTCATCAAGTTGTATTGTATGTGCATTCAGAGTTTAATATATATATATTTTTTATGTTGCCATAAATCAATATAGGTATAAAAAAAAAAAAATAGGTAAATGAATAAGGACTTCGATAATGAACCTATTTTGTTCTTGTTTGTGGTTTCTGATGGTTTTTGTACTATCCATGATTTGGTTTATTTAAGATTTATATATCTTAGCTACTTGGACTCTGTAGTACAGGAAATGCATTTGTATACTTTAAAAGCTATGCCAAAATAAAAAAAAATAATACACATACTCAGCTACAACATTTTTTCATTAATACGGACAGATCTACCTAAACCATTAAGTATTTTTTTCTGAAACAAGTCAAAAGAACATGGTATTCACACACAATAAACAATAAAAATTAACAAGTCCTTTAAAAAAATTTGAAATGATTTATTTTTTATTCAACAAATTCTGAGCAGTTTCTTTATGACCACAAAAAAATGTGTGGCCTTGTTATGTTATAACTCTGTCATTGTCGTCATAGTGGTAGAAAATGAATAACATTACAAAAATGTATATGTAACTATTACTATTTTTTACGTAAATTTTAACGAATTTCGTCTCTCAGTTATAGTAAGTTGTCAAGTTAATTGATTGCTGGAGGAAGCCCTGGTTGATTTCTTCTTCCAAATACTGGACTAGACTCTAAGGATAGCGTGGGTAACGTCCCGGAACTGTGTGCACTATGTACCAGGACAATTTACTTTAAAAGTACAATAAACAAACAGAAATCAAAACAAAAATAATTGATTATATATATATATATATGTACAGTGGCTTGCAATATGTATTTAAAGGTGGGTTGGGAATCCTTCAAATGTTAATGTGGAGATACCACTTTTGAAGGATTCTAGGTTAGGTGAAAGAGCTATTGACTGAGGTAAACTGTTCCAGACTGATATTGTATTAGGGAAGAAAGAAAACTTATAAAAATCTTTATTTGTCTAAATTTATGTGCCCCACGAGTATGCCTGTCAGATTGAGATAGCATGGTTGTTGGTACATCTACCAAACCCCCATATATTTTATACAAGAGTATCTTATATAAGTAGACTTGCAGCGGTCTATTATGCTGTATTTTGTTCTGGGGTAATATTCCTTGATTTGCCGAAAAAAGCAATTGATGAGGTGTTTGCTCAATATCTTCTTATTGAGTTCTACTTATGCAAATCATTTGAAATTTATTAAATAACATTTACAACCACAATACACAGGTCAGGTTTGAATTGAGTTTACTCCTTTTCTGATTCTAGAGTTACCAGTATGCCCCAAAATTGACATACATGTATGCCAATTTTGTGGCCTATGTGCTTCTTTGCTCTGAATTAAATTTCCTTTGGTCAAAGGTTGTGAGATTTTTATCCATCTGCAAATATAAGCCTGGGTGCATGTTGTTTTACTCTGTCCATCTTTGGTGCTAGGCTTATGGTCAAATGTCAATGGATCTGACCAGACGGCCACCCTCTGGGCCTGGCTACTGATAAAGTATTAGGTGTGGATCAGTTTTGTTGGTAGCAGGTAGGATGCTTTTTAGAACATGTCTTATAATTAATAGATCACATTTCATTACCCACAATTCATTTTGTCAACCATATTTTTGTTTTATCCAATTCACCTTGAATTGAACATACTAGTAGACAGGGGACCATCATGGTTGTGATCGTATGGTAGTTGGATTTACAACTATTGAAACTATGCAATCAGTACCTATCACCACTAAGTTGTGAGTTCGAATCCCGCTCATGGTGAGTTGTACTCGATACAACATAATGTGATAAAGTTTGTCAGTGACTTGAGACATGTTGATGGTTTTCTTCAGGTACTCTGGTTTCCTCCACCAGTAAAACTGACCACCACGATATAACTGAAATATTATTGAAAGTGGCGTTAAACACCATAAACCAGAAACCATGCTAGTAGACACACTGATGATGAGCATGTATGAAGTCATGGACACTACAAATTTATCAAATTTATTGAGGCCTTGAAAGCTGATACCCGTGGAATTTATTTTTTCAATCCATCATTAAAATAATGTATATAATTTCACTTGAAATTGATACCTGTACACCAATGTTTTTCACACTGCTATTAAATAAACCATTGATGAAGTACCCAATTAACTAGAACTGAGAAATAAACAAACATATTATTAATAAAACAGCAATGGGTATAAAAACTTTTGCTTATGAAAAGAAATTCTAACCAATGATGATCAACAATTCCATCAGTATCAACAAAGCGAACAATCGCCTCTCGACTAAAATCATTGAACATAGAAAAGGAGACTACGACACGTTACTTTGTAAATCCAGGTCTTGACTTGGAGACGGACACAAAAATGTGGCTGGGTTAAACCGATTAATTGTATCCCAACCTGCCCCCACTTGATAATTGTATTTTCCTTGATTTTTAAAATATACAACCTGCTATTGTTCAGAACAAGGAAAGATTTATACATAATACACTTTTTTTCCTTTATGTATTTTTACCCCCATGAATATTCTTACTGCACAAGGATTAATCATATATATATATACTTAAAGTATTAAAAAAAAAAAAAATGAAAATTACATTTTTGTGATAATCAAATATGTAGATACTGAGGTGGACAATTTATTGTGGTTTCATCCTAACCAGGCTGATTGTGTGCTGGTTTGAAGCAAGTTGTTTAAAGACAGACTTTTTAAAGGTCTTTATTTTTATCTTCCTTCTCTAAGAATATTTGTGGTGAAATCCTTTGGATAGAGATGTCATCTTGATTCACATTATTTAAGAAATAATGGATGGGGGCTTGCCCCATGAATTATTTCTATTCTAATAGGACAAATACGGTATTTATTTTTATATAACAGCCAAAACAAATTATGACGTTGCCGATCAGCTGATATACCAATATACGCATATCAGTCTGTCAAGCGACTCCTGATTTTCCTGATTTTTCCTGATTTTGAGCTGTTCCTGATTTTTTCCTGAATTTGTTAGATAAACTCCTGATAACTCCTGATTTTGAGCTTTTTCCCCACAAAAAAAAAATAACATAATATTATGTTGAAATTATATTAGTGTAAAGCATCTTATTATGTGAGGAAAATGGCCTAAGTAAGATCTTTTAGCCTGCCAATTACATTCTGACATTCTGATAATGACCTTCATCTGAAATCAAAAACACCATGCTTAAATTTATATATTATGGCCTGAAAGCTCTTACTTAGAGGGGAGGAAGGCGGCCATTTTTTTTTTTTTTTGTATGGTTTTATCATTTTTTATATAAAAAAATTCCTGATAATCTCCTGATTTTTAACTAAAAACCCTCCTGATTTCCTAATTTTTTGAAGCCAAAAAGTACTTGACAGACTGGCATATTTTACCACAGGTTTGAACCCAAAGCGTTTGAAGGACATCATATTAGAATTAAGTTTAACCACCGTGTTTTACCATCTTCTATGATTTATTCTACCATCACGGTACATCCTATTTGGCAGTGTGTAATACACATCTATGTATTATACCTGCCCCTTCTTTTAACTTGTGTTTGACTTAATTTCCATATCTGATTAGGGGGTCATTGTGGCCGTGATCATATGGTAGTTGGATTTACAACTACCTATGCAATCAGTGCCTATCACCCCTAACGTGAGTTTGAATCCTGCTCGGATGAGGTGTACTCGATACAACATTATGTGATAAAGTTTGTATGTGGCTTCCGGCATGTTGGTGGTTTTCTCCGGATCATATATATATAAACAGACAAAATCAGTCAACAACCGGAAAACTGTGAAAACCGTAATGACCCTGACTTGGTACAAGCATTTCCAAAGAAATGGTGGCATTAAACAGCATAAACCAACCAACCAACTATTATCCATGTTTGATAATCATAAAAATATATAACATTTCTGAGTAATTGTACTCCCCCAGATTCAGTAAATGGTTTTCTTGTCGAAACTGGAAGTAAAATATACCATAAATACAGTGAATGAACTATTTACCTGTCTATCAAGCTGGTTTATTCAGAGTTAGATTTAAACATGTTTTTCTGTCTATTCTTTATAGAGGTACAGTGAAATCTGAATAAACCGAAATCCTGCATAAACCGAACTTTAAATAAAGTTCTAATGTAGGAAATCTTTGTTAATTTAACCTGTATAAAGCAAACACCTGTCTATTCCGACCATAAAAGCTGGTCCGAAGACATTTTGTGTTTTACTTTGATCTGGGGTCTCCCACTAGACCCTCTGTATTTATATTTACACCATTAAAATTGTATCTTATAAATATCTAAATGATTGATTAATAATAATGTTTTAAAAGCAACACCAGTGTGTAATCAAATGTCTCATTGATCACACATAAAACCCCTATGTCAATCTTGTTGATCAAACATAAAACTACAATGTCAATACATGTATGTGTAAACAATAATTAAAACAATGTTTTCGTGACTGATCAATGGATTTCTGGGAAATAAATGTGTGAAATATTAATAACTTGTTAATTTTACCAATAACTGAAAATAAAATGTTGTACAGTAATTAAAGAGTTGGTGATAAGATATACCACAAAGGCTTAGACAGAATGATTCTGCCTATATAGGCCATATATTAAATTGTTTTCGTTATATTTCGTTGATTTTGTTTTATATTGTTTTAAAGGAAAATATTTTTTAGCTCAACTTGCCAAAGGCAATGTGAGCTTTTACCATCACTTGGCGTCCGTCGTCCGTTAACTATTCACATTTTAATCTTCCCCTCTGAAACCCCTCAGCCAAATGAACTGACACTTGGTAGGAAGCATCTATGGAAGGTCCTCTATAATGATGGTTCTTTTCATCCCGATCCATTAACAAACATGGCCACCACAGGCAATTCTTGTTTCTGATTGGCCTATTTTTAAAAATCTTCTCCTCTGAAACCACTGGGCCAAATGAAGTGAAACTTGGTAGGCAGAGATGGGTCCAATTACTTTCAATGTAATTGATTAAATTACAATTACTTTGCCAAATGTACGATTAAATTAAATTTATGATTACAGCATTTCTGAAAGTAATTGATTAAATTAATGATTACATTGGTAAAGTAATCATGATTACATCTGATTACAATGAATTTTAAAGTCATTCATAATTATTTGAATGATGTTTAACATGTTAGTTAAGTTATTTGCATTTTTCATAAAGACTTAAGGACTTTATTGGATATGTTTTTAAAATAGAACTTCAAACTTCACCATTTACAAGCAGCATACTTATTAGATATGAACACTAAAATAACTCTTTTTGGACATAATATATTAATATATTATCCATAGACACAATTTGAGATTTATTTCCATTGTAATCAGAATGTAATCATGATTACAGGGTATTTTGAAAAGTAATTGATTAAATTAAATTACATGTAATCAGATTTTGGGATGATTAATGAATACAATGATTACTCGAAAAAATGTAATCGATTACAGCTGATTAATGATTACAATTACAATTACCCCATCTCTGTTGGTAGGAAGCATCTATGGAAGGTTCTCTATAAACATTGCTCATTTCGTCCCGATCCATTAACAAACATGGCCGCCACAGGCAATTCATGTTGATGATTGTATGCTTTCTACAAAAATCTTTTTTTCTATGGAAAGGGAGATAACTCTAATTTAAATATAGATATTAGTAAAATGCAGTTGTCTATGAATTGAATTACAGATAAATATGCCTCTAAAACCCCTCAGCCAAATGAACTGAAACTTGGTAGGAAGCATCTATGAAGGGCCCTCTGTAAGGATTGCTCATTTCGTCCCGATCCATTCACAAACATGGCCACCACAGGCAATTCTTATTTCTGATTGGTCGATTTCTAAAAATCTTTGCCTCTGAAACCGTGTGTCCAAATGAACCGAAACTTGGTATGAAGCGTCTATGGAAGGTCCTCTATAAAGATTGCTCATTCCGTCCTGATCCATTTGCAAACATGGCCCCCACAGGTGATTCTTGTTTCTGATTGGCTGATTTTTTAGATTCTTCCCCGGTGAAACCGTTTGGCCAAATGTACTGAAACTTGGTAAGAAGCATCTATGGAAAGTCCTCTGTTGCGATTGCTCTTTTCGTTTCGATCCCTTAACAAACATGGTGGCCACAGGCAATTCTTGTTTCTGATTGGCCTATTTTTAAAAATCTTCTCTGAAACCGCTTGGCCAAATGAACCGAAACTTGGTAGGATGTATCTATGGAGGTCCTCTATAAAGATTACTCATTTCGTCCCTATCAATTAACAAATATGGCTGCCACAGGCAAGTCTTGTTTCTTATTGGTCAATTTCTAAAACAGCTTTTCCTCTGAAGCCGCTTGGCCAAATGATATGAATCTTCGTAAGAAGCATCTATGGAAAATCCTCTATAGAGATTACTCATTTCGTTTTGATCCATTTACAAACATGGCTGCCACAGGCAATTCCTGTTTTAGATTGGTCAATTTCCAAAAATCTTCTTGTCTGAAACTGCTGTGCCAAAATGAAGCGATATTTGGTGGGAAGCACCTATGGAAGGTTCTGTATTAAGTTTCCTCAAAGCAGAATGAAAGGTGAGCGACATAGGCTCAGCCCATTGAGCCTCTAGTTTTAAAAAACATTATAATAAAAAAGCAAAAATCAATGAAAAATAATGAAACTAAATTTAGTTACATTGTAATATAAGCCCTATAGAGACAGAAGAATTGGTCTTCAAAAAACTGTGACAGTCTTCGCGCTAGCCCACTTGTCTGAAGCCAGGGACAAATAAAACTGGATTCCAACAAGTGAAAATTATGAAAGAATTTGTTTGAATAAATAGAAATATTTCTAAATTTGGCTTTCAGGCAAGTAAGTGAAAAAATTAAGGCAAAGACTGTTGTGATATGACATTACATGACCAGAACAGATGGAAAGTCAAAATATATATTTATCAGGACAGCACCAGTTTAACTGATGGAGCTATTCTCTTAAGAGAGATTAAAGATTTCCTATGATCAGCTGATTTCCTCTTATTTATAGCAAAATATTTGAAAATAAAATGTGTAAAACTTGGTCCATGCAAGCAGCTAGAAAATAAAGATAATCTGGTACTTAATAGGATTTTTCTCAACAGTGAGCAGTTTTATCTCTGATTTAAAAAGTATACCAAGGTAAAGATACCAGATATACCAACAACCAGCACCCCTACCTGTTATGCTTTTACCATTACAGTTAAACCTGCTATAGTGACCACCTTTATTAAGAAATAACTTGTATTATGTGACCTTAAATTTTATTTCCCTGTGTGGTACATTTTATGTTTATTAAAATTGTATCATGTGACCACCAGTCTTATGTGACCCGAATACAATGTATTCTTAGAAGGTCACCTAAGACAGGTTTGACTTTGCTTATTTTATAAAATGGACTTGAGACTATTGATGGCCCACAACTCCACAGTACAAACAATTAAAATGCCTTCTTATCCCAACATAGAGTTTTTAATGGAATCTTGCTGTCATCAGTCCAACAATCTGAACCACACTTAGACATAAAGCATTTTAAAATTCCATTACTCTTTCTATAACAGTAGAAGTGAAATTCATAGGAATGCACTCCATGTGTCTATTACCACTTAAGTTCTGATTCGATTCTTGCTCATTTTGAGGTTATAGCTGGATACACAACCTGTAAAGTTTTTAAGTGATCTGCAGCAGGTCCATGGTGTTCTCCGGGTACTCCAGAAAGTCATTTAATCTAGTGTGAAAAACAAAATTGGGCTATGCCTTCTACCTATTTGTTCATGAATACATTAATACTTACCAACTGGTTGAATAATGTTGATTAAAATAAGGGTCGTCGTGGTGATTTCGTATGGTCGTTGGATTTACAACTATCCCCACTAAAGTTGTGTGTTCGAGCCCCATTCATGGCAAGGTGTATTTGATACAACATTATGTGATAAAGTTTGTCTGTGACTTGCGACAGGTCACAGGTCGTTGGTTTTCTCCTGGTAGTCCGATTTCCTCCATCAATAAAACTGATATAGCTGAAATATTAATGAAAGTGGCATTAAACACCATAAACCTCCCAACTAATCATTTGATCTTACATAAAAAAACAAAGTTGGGCTCAGCCTTTCATCTTTTTGTGCATTAATATGTTAACAATACTAGACAATTTATTAGGACACTACTAACAGATGATCAATTATTGATATAGAAGACAATGGGAAGCAAAAGTTGCTGAAGTAAATGTAAATAAGGAAAGCTATTGCCTATTAAAAGTATCGATTTCTAGTTATAATATTTGTAATTGTAGGCCATCATGACCCCCAAACATTACAAGTAGAACATGACTTGAATCCTTATGGGGAAAAGTCCATGTAATAATAAAATTGATCTCATCTAAAAATTCTTTGTTGAAAAACAGCTTGTTGTCAGGTTAGCATGTTTAAATGTATATTTCATGTATATTTCAATCATTCATGGACCATTTGGTTCTGCTATAAAAAGAGAAAGAGTTGTATTCAATCTATATTTTTGACTGGATGTCGAAAAAAGTTTTTAAAAAAGTTTTGTTGAATTTTTAGTTAGTCCTTCTTAATTTAAAATAGGAGTATTGATTGATTTTACCTATGATATAGATATTAATTACAGGTAGTGAAATTGAATATATATCTAATCTATTTTATGATAATAATAAAAAAGGGTGAAGGAAAAATAGATGATATTGAAAATATAGGGGATAAAATTGGGGGACAGAGTAAAGACTTTGGACTGAGTCGCACAAACCTCAATTAAATTTATGTCTCAATTAAACCTTAAGTGTAAATTAAATTGATGTACTTTTTTAGTGTCAATTAAGTTTTAATTGACATTTGATTTTATTTGACGGTTGTGCAACCCAGTCCTGGTTTAAGACTATTTTTGTTGACTAACTTAATTGTTGATTTATAGATGAACCATTATTGATTGAACAAAATATTTGAGTTATGTATCTGAAATGAATAAGATTTTTTTTTTTTCACAGAATTACACTGAGGTTCAAATAGACTGCAATTTGTTAAATGTTTTTGAGAGAATTATAAATGTAAGCTCAAATATTGGATTTCAGAAAATCTATAGGCCAAGCAAATTTAATTATTATTTTTTTATGATTTATGTTCCAAATACAACATAAAATGTAATAGTTTTGAATGAGAGGGCAACCATTTAAAAATGTGGAGTCAAACAAGGGGGTGTATATTTGCATATTTATCATAGCATCCATACCCCCAAGATTTGGCCTCTTTCCTCTCACTGTTCACTGGGGTAAAGCTGATGACCGTAACGGTAAATTACGGTCATCCCAAGATGTCGGACATGAATTAGCTAAGAATCTTTTTTGTCGATTAAATTGTTTCTATTATGTATTTTAAATGACACATGCATTAGTACCATAGTAATCTATGAACTTTTCAGGATCGAGGAAATCACAATTACGGTCATCTCAGTTTTCAGTTACGGTCATCTTAGCGATTTTTTTAAATCGGATTTTCTCTTTCATATACATTTTTCAGTCGTAATTTGTGATTTCCTTGTGATAAGTTCATAGATTACTATCGTACCAATGCATGTTTAAAATACATTACAGAAACAATTTAATCGACAAAAAAGATTCTTACCCGATTTCACGTCTGCCATCTTGGGATGACCGTAATTGCAGTTACGGTCATCAGCTTTACCCCAGTGACTGTTCAGCAGTAAATAGGATAATAAGCAAGTTTCAAATTTTCAAGAAAAATGTTTTCAAAATTTTACAATAAAGAACTTGTTAAAGTTTTATATTAAAAAAAAACATAACAATGAAATGGAAAAAAATATATATGACATCATCACAACCTAAAACACATATACATGATCACTCACTCTCCTGGCTTCGTTTAGGCACTTCAATAACATGTGACAGTGTTAAACTAGTTCTATGGGCCCAAACCTCCCACTTTAGTGAAATAATGCCGGTATACAAGAATAAAACGAATGGCAAGGTTCAAAGTTGCTCTCGGTCCTACTTGTTGAAAAGAAAGGAGAAGGCTGCCATGGCCGTGATCGTATGGTAGTTAGATTTACAACTACCTATGCAATCAGTGCCTATCACTACTGATGTTGTGAGTTTGAATCTCGATCAGGGTGAGGTGTACAACATTATTCTCCGGGTACTCCGGTTTCCTCCACCATAAAACCAAACCAAGAACCAGAAAATTGATTTGGTGTGGCCTTGGATACTTAGGACAACATGTTATGACATAAGATATAAACAAAATATTACATTTATTAATATAATAATACTGAGTTTACATCCCCC
>MJUT01061660.1:275477-298590 GCA_002080005.1 Gigantidas platifrons
GTCCTACTTGTTGAAAAGAAAGGAGAAGGCCACCATGGCTGTGATCGTATGGTAGTTAGATTTACAACTACCTATGCAATCAGTGCCTATTACTACTGATGTTGTGAGTTTGAATCTCGATCAGGGTGAGGTGTACAACATTATTCTCTGGGTACTCCGGTTTCCTCCACCATAAAACCAAACCAAGAACCATAAAATTGATTTGGTGTCGGCTTAAATACTTAGGACAACATGTTATGACATAAGATATAAACAAAATATTACATTTATTAATATAATAATACTGAGTTTACATCCCCCCAGACACAATAAAGGCTCCCTCTCTCTATGAATAATTAATTGTAACAATACATAACCTATAGCCCTGGTTACTAGTATTTAATTATATGACATATAATAATGGAAAAGGGGGAGGAGTGTAATAGAAAAATCTTATTTATTTACATAATCCATACAAACAGACAAATATATTGGTTAATTACCATTATTGTAAATTATTTACCATTCAGCTATTGGTATGTATTGGTAAATTGAATTACCGATGATTAGAGTAAGGGGGCATATGAAATCCGGTTAAACTTCTATGTAAAATGACAGTTTTAACAGAAGGGTCTATTGGAAAACCTGCTAATATTGCAAACTATATGGACAGTTTTAACAGAAGGGTCTATTGGAAAACCAGCTAATTTTGGCACATATATATATCCAATGATAAGAATAATCAGAATGATAATAATTTATCCACTGCCTTACAGCATGCTAGATGTTAGTTTACATACATGTTAATTTTGGTTGACAGTACAATTGGATCTGTATCAGAAACACATGTACATTATGTATATAATCATTGGAAATAATCTCAGGAATTCCTTGCTCACAAAAATTGAAAAACTTTTTATTTTTATATGAGGAAAATTTAATAATGGTTGGATCCCATGTAGAGCCTCATAACAGTACCAGCAATTACTTGTGATGTGACTTATGTAAATTACATGTTTGGGAATTCCTTGTGCACAAAAATTAAAAACTTATTTTTATATTATATGAGGAAAATTGGATAATGGATGGATCCCCCTTGTAGAGCCTCATAACAGTACCAACAACTACCTGTGATGTGACTTATGTAAACTACATACAGAAGAAATTACTGACTTAAAAAGTAGCTGATTAGAAAATTTGTTGACATTTTAAATAATTTGCATTGGGATTATATCTTATATCTAAACAAATTTTTGTCAGTTGCAATGGAGCAACAGGAAAACATGGAGAATATTTCAAAATCTGATCCTAATAAAAGTAAGAGAATGTTTATTTTTTTTAGATTTGGTTTGTAGTGTTTAGCACCACTTTCAATAATATTTAGTTTATATTTTTTTATTGATTTCTTTATTTGATTATTTTTATCTGATTATTTGAATTATTTATTTAGCACTTGAAATACAAAATAGCATTTGTATTAAATATTTAGAAGGAATAGTAGATATATTTACAATTACAGCTTAGGAAATCATAATGGTAAACTAAAAAATATCACTCTGGGGGAAAAAAGTGCCAATGATTGAAACAAATTGAAAATATTGTTATTTCTAAATAATAAAAAAATGAACTCCACAAATAAAACTGACCACTACGATATAACTGAAATATTGTTGAAAGTGGTGTTAAACACCATAACGCTAACTCTATTTAAAAAATGTACCATCCCTCATTAAAAGAGATATTAATTGACTATTGAACTGTGAGGAGAGAAAAGGTTTTTTGAAATGGAAAGTGTCAACAGTTACTTTATGAACTTTTGAATGTTAAAAACTATGATCAAGGTCAAGTTATATAGGTAATCTAATCTTGTCTTTTTACAAAACAACAAATATACAGATGAGCACTGATGGGGCTCCAAGGGCTCAACCTACAGAGGTTGCTCATACCCATACAGGTGGCTGAAATAAGGAAAAGTGGGGGGAGGGGGTTATATTTGTTTAAAGATTGATAGGTTGGACATAAATATACTAGAATCAACCATTACCATATTTTATAAACAAAACAGTAATAATAATGACATGCATTTGATTTTGTGCTTAAAATATTTACGGAAAAGTAGAAAATTAAATAATATATATTCTATCAACAGCAATTCTAATTATTTTTTAAATTTAAAAGTACATGAATGCAGGCTTTTTTCACACAAGGTATTTACATAGGTACATTAGAACCTACAAATCTTGAGGGTTGTCGTGGTCGTAAGATAGTTGGATTTAAAACTACCTATGCAATCGGTGCCTATCACCACTAACGTTATGAGTTCAAATCACGCTCCTGGCGAGGTGTACTCAATACAACATTATGTGATACAAGTTTGTCAGTGACTTGTGGTTATTTCCACTAATAAAACTGAATGCCATGCCACGATATAGCTGAAATATTGTTGAAAGTGGCATTAAACACCAAAAACCATATCCTAAACATGTTAATGTGTAGATTTTACAGTCTGTTAGATCATTTTTTCTATTAGCTCATATATAAAGGGAAATAATCCTCAATAGTTTTCAATCTATGAGCCTGCTTAAATAAAAAGAGATTTATAGTTATGTCACTTCTATGTGAATTTTATTAATTTTTGCTCAATTTGATTAAAATAAGATTTTCGATAGATCTGTTTTTTTTAAACTTACGATGAACTAAAGTAAGTTGATTGCCAGATAAGAATGTTTGTTAAATCCACAAAAATATAATTTTAATTTATAGATTGATTTTTGCTATTATTTTTTTCTGCTAAAAAAAAAAACAAAACAAAAACAGGGCTGAACCTAAGTCTTATCATTTGAATCTTTGATGTATTAAGGTGGGTTTCTTCTCTGTATTCCTTCAATGTATTGTCGTGTACGAGATTTTTAACCCCAATATCATAAATTTTATTCTATATACATGTATCTTGTTACAATTCTACTTTAGAGTCCATGTTCCTCTGAAGTATCCATGTGAGATTCTGTTTTGACTTTGTATTCCTTGAATGTATTATCAAGCACAAGAGAAATGATATTTTTATAGATCACTGTACATTTTGTACTTGCATGTGGTCTTGATTTGCAGTAAAAGAACATTTTCCAAAATGTATCTGTTATCTGTTTCTGAGGATGATTATTGATATAATTTATTAGCAGCATCCTTTTTCCACATGAAATACACAAGAGCAGTCAAATCTAATATAAATCAATGCTTGTATAAATGGCTTGGTTTATGGTGTTTAACACCACTTTCAACAATATTTCAGTTATATTGTGGCAGTCATTTTTATTGGAGGAGGAAACCGGAGGACCCGGAGAAAACCACCGACCTGTCACAAGTCACTGACAAACTTTATCACATAATGTTGTATCAGTACATCTGGCTATGAACGGATTTCAAACTCACAACAAAGATGACAATGGATAATAATTTCTATATTTTATCCAATACCAAAACAAGACAAAACATTCTAGGGCACATTGGATTTGTATAAACTATTAAGTTGATATTTTAAACTTAACTTATTGTAAATGTTATGTCTTATTTAAATGTAAGAACAAGAGAAACATGACTCATAAAACAAAAAAATATTTGAAAGAAATATATGATGTAGATTTGTTGACATTGTGTAGAAATGTAAATATATATTGCATGACTTAGCTGTATCTCCCACTTGATAAACAAACAAAGATATATATAGTAGTTCTACTGTTATAATCTGGTATGCTATTAAAACAACATTATTGGAGTTTATTTATTTATTTTCTGGACAAGCCAATATATAGCTGAAATACAGCTTAAATTGGTGTTAAACACCAATCAATCAATCAATCAATCAATTTACTGGACATATTGTCTCATTGGTGGTCCTGGCCAATTCAATCTAAATTGATATCTTAGGCTTAATGGTTAAGATGACAAGTCAGGTTGAGGAAAATACAAGTGAAACCTATATTAAGAGGTCATCTTTGGGACAAAGAAAAAGTGGTCTTTTAAGACAGGTGACCTCTTAAAAGAGGTTTATTTCATATGAAATTTTCAATAACAGGAAAAGAAAAAGGTGACCATTTAATACAGGTGACTGCTTAATAGAGGTGACCACATGAGCAGTGGCATATCTAGGGAATGGCAAGTAGGGAACGTGCCCTGGGCACCACTTGAAGAGGGCACCACTGAGGTTTTAGCGCCTAATGTTCCCACATGGGAACTTCCTAAAAAAGAATTTCTAAATTATTTTCTTGAAGTAATTTTACAAAAACCATGTAATACACATAAACATAAATACCCGAAGAAATTATTAATAAATGTAAAACGCAATTTTAGTGCTTGCCATAGGCGCTATTTTCCGTAGATGATGCGCCCCTGCACATGAGCAGGTTTGACTGTACACATACATGTATCTAATATTCCTTTATACAAACCCATGAATAACTTTAGACATGGATTTTATAGGGAATAGTAAAAAGGTGGGATGGCATGTATTTTTGTGCTTTACAGTTTTGAATTAAAAGTAAAGTCAAATCTGTCTTATTTGACTTTTCAAGGGAACATTTTTAATAGGGTCACATAAGACAGGTGGTCACTTAATACGGGTTTAATTGATATGAAATGCAATGTGAAGGGAAATTAAAAGTAAGGTCATATAATACAAGTTACTGGTATTGCTTGATAGCTAGCCTAAGAGGTGGTCACTAAAAGCAGATTTGACGGTATGTTCTGAAGTATGTTACACCTAACTTAGTACTGGTATCTTACTGTTGTTTACTTAACATTAGAACTTCTTTGATGTTTGCAATTAAACCTGTAAGAGGGCCTCATTGTCCTTGATCATGTGGTAAATAGTTTTAAATCACAAGTTTGAATGATGCTCTGACCCATAGGGATCCTGGGGGTGGAGAAATAGGGCCTAATTTCTCCCCAGATGGATACAAACCCTCCAAGATGGAAGTCCATTAGTTGTGCTGTGAACTTGGATTTCTTCTGCCTATTCTTTCTATTTTTTAGCTCAACTTGCCAAAGACAACGTGAGCTATTGCCATCACTTGATCTATCGTCCGTCCGTCGCTGTCTGTAAACTTTTCACATTTTCATCTTCTCTCTGAAACCCCTTGGCCAAATGAACTGAAACTTGGTGGGAAGCATGTATGTAAGGTCCTCTATAATGATTGTTCATTTTGTCCCGATCCGTTAACAAACATGGCCACCACAGGCAATTTTTATTGCTGATTGGTTGATTTCTAAAAAAAAATCTTCTCCTCTGAAACCGAGTAGCCAAATGAACCGAAATTTGGCAGGAAGCACCTATGGAAAGTTCTGTGTAAAGTTTCTTCAAAACAGAATGAAAGGTGTGACACAGGCTCGGCCCACTGCGCCTCTAGTTTTGGATGATTTGTTATTAAAAAAAAACTCCATAATATTTCTTCTTTGAGGAACAAGTACCAGTATTCTTAACTGTTTATTCCATTAAGAATAGATATCGTTACATTTTTATACGCCTGTCTCGAGGCGGGCCGTATTATGTGATTGGGTATGGCGGGTGGGTGTTCGGGCGTCCACACAACAAACTTGGCCACATGATTCCCCTGTGGAAGGGGAAGAACCCTATTTATTTTGGGGTCATTAGGTCAAAGGTCAAGGTCACCATTACTATAAATATAATTTTTGACAACAGGGTCGTTTCCGCACGATAACTTTAGTTCTGTATATTGGATCTTTAACAAACTTGGCCACATGATTCCCCTGTGGAAGGGGAAGAACCCTATTTATTTTGGGATCATTACCATTATACCATTTAATAATTTATATAGACGGGCATATTTTGTGATGCACACATTTCTTGCTTCCCATTGGAATAGATCTAACGTAATATTTGTTCCAGTTGAAACAAACGTTATGGTGTAAATTCTATCTCATCACAGTACAGGATGAATAACAACTCATCATGAGGATGTATTGGATGGAAGGACTATTCTAATATTTGCAATATCATGTGCTCCAGTGAAATTTGACAATTTTTGTGAAAAAAATCGGAATTTTAAATCAAAATTAGACAAGAATATCAGTGAACTGTAGCAAAAAATTTCCCAACTATATATGACTATGGTACACCCCACACCTGTTTGAACCCCTAAAAATATACCTTTAGGAGCCCAAACATACAAAAAATGTTTAGGGCCAACTATATGGTAGAACCCAAACACTTTAAAACCACAAATATGTAGGAGTTAGAGGTTGTGAGAATTTTAAGGCTGCAGACAGATTTATGGAAAAAATTAACAAGAACAACATTATAATAAACACCCTCTCCCTATTTATTAGGTCTCCCAGTTTTGGAGACTGTTATTATGTGATAGAGACTACATATACATGTACTTTAACAAAGATTCATGTTCATGTTGGGGTGGGCTTTTTTATTTTTAGCATTTCTGTTAAATTCTATACAATTTTGAATGAATTCGGTTTTTTTTTGGTTATGATTTCAACTTTTTCAGTTGTAATAAAAATCTTTAAACCTTTGAAATAACATAATATTATTTGACCCATATTTCCATTCGAGGAAGTTTTTTTTCACATGTAAGGATATTGAATTTCTGAAGTGGACAAAAAAGTTTAAAATCCTGTTGTTTCCCACGTTTACATATTATATGCTAGTATTTCTTACTGTAACAATATCTAATTTGTCCTCCTTAGTATAGTGAAAAGCATCTAGTATTCATTAAAAACATGTAATGTCTTGGATGTGTTTAACAAGTTGCAATTTGTCTATTGAATAGACAATCATAATGAAATGTTACAATCCCATTTAAATAAGGGTACAATTTTTAGGTATCTTTCGTTTTTTCATAAAAATAAATTTTTTCTTCATATCTACCTACACACTTCAAAAATTTTAAGTTGTGTTATGGCTAACCTGTATTTTTACGCAGCCGTAAAAAAAAATTATCACGAAATTATTTGTTTCTCTTGTATATATACATTTTATGTATTGATTACATACATTAAAGATTAGAAAATAGCTATACTCGAAATTATGAATAGAAAATAATTTCAGATTCACGAACTACATTTTATAACAAAAAGACATTTTTGTTCATTAAGTAGAAAAAAATCAATATTAATAACTGATTTACATATTTGTATAAGATATTATACATGTGCCAGGTACCCTCAAAATATGCTGAAAATATTTAAAGATCCAGCCCATGGGAGATAACTGTGTAGATAAATAAAATCTAATAAACCTGCCTCCTATTATTTGTGCACTGTATGTGTAGGTTATACATAGTGACATAAAAAATGTCTTGTACCAGAGGGGAGGAGGAACATTATGACATTCCTGATGAGAAATATTATGATGCCTTGAAAAAGAAACTTTTACCGGCTTTGAAAGAGTTTGGTGAGTTTTATTTATAGATTTCAAAAGTTTTGACCTTAGATAAATTTACCTGAAATATTTGTGTATATAAACAAATAATGACAAATACCTGTAAAAACGAGGAAAAAAATGGGGGAGGGATGTAGTTTGATTTGTGTTCTGAAAAGTTAAAAAAAAGGTTTAAAATATCCAGGTGTATTAGAAAGCTTTGTAATATGACATAATATTGTAATACCAAATGTTTCTTTGCAAATATTGAGACAAGATTATGATTTTTGCCTGGGGGATATTTTTAACACAAGGTGCTTTCATAACTTTATAAATATGGCTGACATTTGGTTTATTAGGGTTACATAACAGCTTGATACCCTCCAACTATTATATGTACATAGTATACATGTCTGTGTTGTAAATGTAGATGTGTTTGTTTGTGTGTTGTGTGTAAGAATCACTGACTGTTTGACTTGTTTAGGTGGCTATCATTAGCTGCACATTCAAGAGATGAAAAAAGGTTTGGAAGAAATATTTTCAAGTAATAGCAAATTGCAAATTTCAGTCAAATTTCATAGTCTTTTCTATTTCAGTTTGCCAAAAACATTTTGACAAACAGCCCATATAGCATTTGTATTTGATTAAGCAAATTGTATGCCATTATTACTAGACTAGGGCATAAGGTTTTTAGCACAGACTGCTATTTTATTTTTTGTGAACCAATATCAACAGCTTTCTTAGAAGTCTTATGTTTTTAGAAATTTATACAAATTATCTTAATCATACATGTAGGTTTCAAACTTCAAATATTTGTGATGTTCAAATAAGGGATTGACATGACTTAATAACATTACTTATTACCAGTAACTGGAATTATAAATTATTTATATTATATGCATCATTACACATGGTATTTTGTGAGAGGAAAAAATTACAACATAATTTTAGTGCAGTTGTATTAGGATCTATATAATTTTCTGACAAGATACATGTACATAAGGTTCTAGGATTGTAACTGTATATAATGTTGGGTTTTTTTTTTTTTTTTTTTGTGGAAATAAAAAAAATGATTTAAATAAAAATGGGTATAAATTCATACAGAGTACATAAATGTGTAATATTCTAAGTATTTGTTTGAAAAATGGAAAATAATTATTTTAAACTCTCCATTTTTGTACTTTAAATGTAGAACTTTGAATTTTCATCTAATTCTTATGGATCTCTTTTCCTTTGTGGATATATCTTCATTGTTGTACAGGTGTATTTTATTTAAACTTGAGCAGAGCCTTTGAAATCAATAGGATGCTCACCTTTGAATGTAGAAGACCAAATGTAGGAATTTGCATTTTTACAAAGTTTTTAACATGAACCTGTTTTCCTATGTGCAGTATATCATGTATTTTAAACTAGGCCCTTCGGTTGCTGACCTTGAATTTCAAAGATCATTGGTGTGAGCCTTGATCATACTTAAAAAAAACAAAGATTTGATAACATTATAAAACACTCCTGATATTGTCCTTTATCTGCAGATCCGTCTTTTAATCAACCAATCCCTTGCTCTATTCTTCTGTCACAAAGGTCATTATATAAGTACATCTGTTCTAACATTTTAAACATGTTGCTTGCTCATCCTAACATTTACAAATGTAAATGTGCATATCATGATAGTAGTTTAATAGTTTTATATTTAAGGGAGTTGTTTCCCTTTATTATGAGGGATCACTATAGTATCATCACACTTATTGACCTTTATGACTTACATTCTGTTGCTAATAGAAACACTGAGGATTAATTATCCTTGAAACTTCTTAATTATTATCATATGGATGTGGTGCCTACATGTATCTATTATATTGTTTCAACATTATATTGGGCCCGGGTGGCTCAATGAGTTAGGTTGTTGGATCTAACAACTCATACAAGTCTATCACCAATACGGCTTGGGTTCGCGCCCGGCTTTGTAAATTACAAAAAAGAGTGCACTCGACTCACAGCCACAAGTGATAAAGTTTACCAGTTGCTTGCCCATGGTCGGTGGTTCTCTCCGGGTACTCCAGCTTCCTCCACCACTAAAACTGGTTGCCATGATATAGTCTATAGCTGAAATATTGTTGAAAGTAGCATTAAACACCAAAAATCAAATCAAATCAAATCATTATACATGTATACTAGTATTTCTTACTGTAACAATATTTAATTCTTCACCTAAGTATAGTGAAAAACTGCTGAAAGTAATTAACGAAAATACAAAAAATCCTAATCCTCTAAAACAAACAAATATTGATCAGGAAAAAATATGACCCAACAAATACAATGTCGGTCAATACAAAAAAGTTAATCAGTATAAAGTTATAGAATAATTGGCCTTGATCTCATAATTATAAAGATTTAAATAACTAAAGCATTTTAAATAAGGTCACATTATATTGATACCTGACATTAAGATCACCCAATCATATATCATATTGGGAGGGCCTGGATGACTCAATGAGTTAGGTAGTTGGATTACCTAACAACTCATACAAGCCTATCACCAATACAGCGTGGGTTCACATCTGGCTTTGTAAATTAGAAAAAAGGGTGCACTCGACTCGCAGTCGCAAATGATAAAGTTTACCCGTTGCTTGCCCAGTGTCAGTGGTTCTCTCTGTGTACTCTGGCTTCTTCCACCACTAAAACTGGTCACTATGATATAGCTGAAAGTGGCATTAAACACCAAAAATCAAATCAAATCAAATCCCAATCATATTGGCAATATTAATTAGTTGAGGATCTAGCTTTGCCAGTCCAGTATTACTATTACATTCAAAATCAAAGGGACTAGTGATTTTACAATGAAAATATCAAGATTATGAAAAGAAAGTTTAAACAGTGATGGTCAACAATTCCACCAATATCAACAATACGAACAAACAATTACCTCTCACCTCAAAACATTGACTGCCACGATATGACTGAAATATTGTTGAAACTGGCATTAAACACCTTAACCTTAACCCTAATGAAGCCATTGAACACAAAAGACCATGACATATGACATTGGAAATCCAGGTTCTGGCTTGGGACAGACACACAAATATGGCAGGGTTAATCTGGTTAATGGGATCCGAACCCTCGCCCTCTTGATAGTTGAGTTCCTAATACAAATACAGTATTTGAATTATCAGTAATAAATTAAACTGAAGGCTGCTAAGAATTAATATAAATTATGGGGCCATTATTTTGATTAGCAAAACTTTAAATACAAATTATGGGGCCATTATTTTGACTAAAACTTTAAAAGCAAATTGTGTGACCATTATTAATATTTTGACTAGCAAAACTTTAAAAGTAAATTATGTGGCCATTATTTGGAATAGCAAAACTTTAAAAGCAAATTATGTGACCATTATTTTGACTAGCAAAACTTTAAAAGCAAATTATGGGGCCATTATTTTGACTAGCAAAACTTTAAAAACAAATTATGGGGCCATTATTTTGACTAGCAAAACTTTAAAAGCAAATTATGTGACCATTATTAGCAAAACTTTAAAAGCAAATTATTGGACCATTATTTTGACTAGCAAAACTTTAAAAGGAGATTATGGGGCCATTATTTTGACTAGCAAAACTTTAAAAGGAAATTATAGGGCCATTATTTTGAATAGCAAAACTTTAAAAAGCAAATTATGTGACCATTATTTTGACTAGCAAAACTTTAAAAGCAAATTATGGGGCCATTATTTTGACTAGCAAAACTTTAAAAACAAATTATTGGGCCATTATTTTGACTAGCAAAACTTTAAAAGCAAATTATGGGGCCATTATTTTGACTAGCAAAACTTTAAAAGCAAATTATGTGACCATTATTAGCAAAACTTTAAAAGCAAATTATGGGACCATTATTTTGACTAGCAAAACTTTAAAAGGAGATTATGGGGTCATTATTTTGACTAGCAAAACTTTAAAAGGAGATTATGGGGCCATTATTTTGACTGGCAAAGCTGAAAAAACAAATGATGGGGCCATTATTTTGATTAGCAAAGCTGTAAAAACAAATTAAGGGACATTATTTTGACTAGCCAATATGCATCATCAAATTATTGGAAAGTTATCTTATTTTGACTAGCTAAGGAGTATATACAAATTATTGCATTGTTATTTGCACTAACAAACTACATGTACAGAGATATAAAAATTGAAGCCAAATATAATTAGCACTAAGACTATTTGTATGCCAACTTCCTGACTTAAAATGATGTACAATTCGTCTTTACCTCCAGTTGTTTTTAGGAGGGCTCATGTCTTGTTTACATTATATGTGTTTGTTTACATACATGTTGTGTTGTGTTTTGTCTTTGCCTTGTGTGCCCTATGTTGTCAGTTTCTCTGGATTGTTTATTTTTTTATTGCCCCTTCGGTATTCTCTAACAATTATTTAAAGAATGTGTCTAACTAGACTAAGAGATTATATTGAAAGGCGACAAATATTTTGAATATTCCAGTATTCCACAAATATTGCAAATACAATGAAACTTATATTAAAATGGAACACCTTACATTTGGAACCATTATTAGAGGATAGAATTACTCAAAGGTTAAATATCAAGGGATTCCAGACATTAGATCTGTGGTGTACAGAGAATTCTGATTTATTAAGGATTTGTCTGTATAATGGCAAACCTACTAGGCCAACCTCTGTGAAAAACCACATGGAATTTATTCTTTAGTGGTAAAACATGCCATTAACACCCTGGATTGACTAAGTGAAGAAAAAAAAAACCAGCTGACTTAATGCATTATGGATATAACTGTATTAAACAAATTTTGTTTATGCCAAAAAAAAATGTTTGTTTACCCTAAAAAAAATTGAAATTAATACAATTTCATAAAGGATTTTCTTCTGGATTTCCATAAATCAGATTGTGTCCAATATTAAAAGGGGGGGGGTATCGTGATTAATACCACTTTCAGCAATATTTCAATTATATCATGGCAGTCTGTTTTATTGGTGGAGGAAACTGGAGAAAATCACCAACCTGCCGCAAGACATTGACAAACTTTATCACATAATGTTATATCTAGTACAATCCATCTGAATGGGATTCGAAATCACAACGTAATTGCATAGGTAGTTATAAATCCAATTACCAAACGATCACGACCACAATGGTCCCTTTCCAATATTAGAGGTTTCTAATTACAAATACATGTATTTCAGTGCTTTCGTTGTATTTTAAAGTTATACTGACATTTTTTTTTTATAAAAGTTTTTTTAGGGGTAACTTGATTCTTTCCAGTTATGTCATTGGGGTTTTGTAAAGACTCTCTATTTGTTATGGCAGACCACCTGATAGATTACTCGTGTTTCAATTGGTATTGAGAGAACAGTTTGACAATGGAAAAGGAATTGATCATTTGGTTGGTTTAGTACAAAGCGGACCTCATCATCATTTCATTGAAAATTAACTTGTTCTCACCATGAGATATAGCTGAAAAATTGCTGAGTTGGGTTAAGCAACAATCAATCAATCAATCAATCAATCACTGACATTGATTTTGATTTTTTTTTTTTTTTTTTTTTTTTTCACCTCTTCTTTTTGGGGGGGGGGAAATCATTTTATTTTTACATATTTTTTATATATTGGAAATAAACCTTCTTTTAAACATCAAAAAAGATCAAAATCCTATACCAGATGAGTTGAATTATTTTGGGGGGAGTTTTAATCAATGGGTGATTGACTTCTCTCTTCCAGTCATCCCATTAGAAATTTAAATGTCCAACAATAGGATTCACCTCTAAACAAAAGCAATTGTATTCATTCAATTGATAAGTTCCATTTGCAGTTTTTTAAACTTTCAGATGGTCTTGTCATATTACTTACATTTAAAATCATGTGATCTGTATTCAGCACATGACTTGGCATCCATTTACTCTAAAGAAGGGAAAATAACAAAAGCAAATTATTTTTAAATTGTGGCCTTACTTATATAATACTGAGTCACTAATGCGTTGAATCTCTTACAGTAATGTACATATACCCTCAGTTACTTACTTTTTAAATAAGCTCATTAAAAAAATGAAATCTTTAAAAGTCAACCTGCTGTTATACTGCAGAACTTACTCTGGTGTTTGGTAAAAATTAATGACCTTAAAACATGCACTAATGACCCGAGTCACTGATACTTGTACATGTAGTTCTATTATCAGCTGTTAAATGTGGACAACTTTATCAAATTGTGTTACATACTGACTTTTGTGATTAATAACTTTGTATGATATTGTTTATACACTTGACTTGTTACAATGGATCTCAAAATAAACAAGTGGAAACATGGTTATGATCCGTTACGTAAGTATAGTTTGATATATACTTGTACTTTTTTTTATTTTTAAATGATGAAGATCAAGATTAAGCATAAAAAAAAAACTTAATGAGATAGAAAAAAGTTGAAGCAAAGATGAGCAACAATAACAAACCTGTAAAACTGGTTTACAGTACACAATACAGGGTACCAGTTATTTGTTGTTGTTATTATTATACAGTTTACAATGTTTTAACAGATTGAAATGAATATGTGATACTAGAAAATAAACTAAAAAAAGAGGTAGTAAAGATTTAATGATGCTTGTTTAATCTTATCAAAGGTCTTGTTCACACTGATAAAGATATACTTAAGTACTTCCATGATTGACCTCATCTTTTGGGTCGTCGTGGTCATGATCGTATGGTAGTTGGATTTACAACTACCTATGCAATCAGTGCCTATCACCACTAACGTTGTGAGTTTGAATCCCGCTCGTGGTGAGATGTTCTCGATACAACATTATGTGATAAAGTTTGTCCGTGACTTTTGACAGGTTTTCTCAGGGCACTCTGGTTTCCTCCACCAATAACGCTGACTGCCACGATATAGCTGAAATATTGTTAAAAGTGGCGTTAAGCACCATAACCATAACCCCATTAAAGATTCTTGAAAACAGCTCATTTTTCTGATATGAGGTACAAGAAGAGTTAGAAGATCAGAATCTGCATATCAAAGAAGAACAAACACCACAATGGCCAGAAGAAAAAAGTACAAAAGGACAAACAACGATCTACAAAACATACATATAAAACTAACAACTACAAATCCATCTGCTGACTTTGATGTGAGGTACAACCCCTTCAAAGGAGGCATCTGCTGATTTTATGTGGAACAAATCATATAAACAACTGAACATATTGGATGTAAATAAATGCCTGATGTTTGGAAAATGCCATGCTTTGATATTATAAGTTTGTTGGGAGTCATTGAAGGCCCATTGCAAAGTAAATTTTCTGACCCTATTTATTATCTCCCCTTTAACTCATCCTTCAGATCCTACCCAGTGCTTTCTTTTTATTTTATTATCGGTAGTTGTAACCTTTGTTCTCGTAAGTAAGCTGACATAATTCTTATCTGTCGTTGAGTAACTTTAATGCATAAATATTACATGAAATGTAGCGTAATAGTTAGCATCCTCGCCTTCAGAGTGGCAGAATTTTGTTTTGTTGCTCAGTGGGGTAAGATCATAAACTGTGAAATTGGTATTTATTACTTCTCCACTAAGTTTGCATCATTAAGGAGTAAGAACATAGACTGGTTAGCTGAGAGTCTGGATAATGTGTCCCAGGTACCAGTAAAGCTCAGCATATTGGTCTTAAATACAAAACAAATATCATTTCATCAAAAAGTTATAAACTTGTTCACACCATGATATTCATGTCGTATGAACACTTTCTTCCATTTTTCTTAAAAACAAGTAAAATACAACATCAGTAGACTTATTACCTATTTTGTCCCAGTATTGTTAAAATTGCTGTTATAGTGACAACCGGAACCTTTTAACCGTAATGGAAGTGGGATGTTTGGTGCCTTAAAATCTGATTCAACCCACCATTTCTTTGGAAATGCCTGTACCAAGTCAGGGCCATTGCGGTTTTCCCAGTTTTCCGGTTGTTAACTGATTTTGTCTGTTGACTTTTGAGTTTTGCCTTCCCCTTTGGAAGATTGTTCGGTGTTCGGTAATTTTGTTATTGCCCTTATTTAAAGTATTGTGAAGATTATTACATGGTACATTGTATACAAAATATGTTATTAAAGAATTATAAGTCTGTGTTGAGCTGCATTGCTTTTAATCCGTTTAAGGAGATTAAGACAAAATCAAATTTTTTTTACGTAGTAACTATATATAGATTTATAGATTGTTGTATATAGATAAAATGTCAAAGGTTACAATTACGTAGAATTGGTTGTGATCTAGAATAAGTGAGCGATTGTTGTTTAATGCAAACTCAACAATTTTTCGGCTATATCATGGCTAGAACAATTAATTTTCAATGAGATGATGATGAGGTCCACTTGGTACTAGACCAACACACTTAGTTGGACTTTTTATGGTGCTAGTTCACTCGACGCGAGCATGCCGATCATTACACCACTGATGTAGTTGTAATATAGAGTGTAATTACTCTTGATGTATTAAGGTATTAATAAACTATTGGAACAATTTACTTCAAAGCGATCTGAAATAATAACAATAAAAAAAATTGTGGGTTAAAATGTGATTAACTCTAATTAATTGATATGGTCATTTTGTATGAAGGGGGCATCATGGTCATGATCATATGGACATTGGATTTACAACTACTTGTGCAATCAGTGCATATCACTACGTTTTGAGTTCAAACCTCATTAAAGATGAGGTGTACTCGATACAATGTTGTGTGATAAAGTTTGTCAGTAGTTTTCTCCGGGTACTCCACCATTAACGCTGACTGCCACGATATATCTGAAATATTGTTGAAAGTGGCGTTTAACACCCTAAGCCAAACCTAAGCCATCATTTTGTATGTTTTTTTATTTTTATTTTACAGTGGATCGAATATTAAAGGCCTTGGCCGAGGGTATGATCTTACATAAAGTTAAAGATGGAGGAATATTGTACCCACGAAAATTTATTCTGGACACACAGAACATGAGATTACGATACACAGGATCTGAGAAGAAATTTAGGAAAAAGAAAACATCATGTAAGGAAGAAAAAAATATAAGCTTGTTGTAAAAAAAAGTCCAAATCTTTATTCTTCGTAGAATATGTGTATGAATATAGAATGAGAATGCTATTGTTGTGCTGGTAATTTAAAAGAAATAAAATGTTTGACAGCCATTTTGTTCGCCAGTACAATGCACTAAATTATACAGCAATGTTTACAAATTAATTCAAAAGTGGTGGTATACATAATATTTCCATTGCAACAAACAAATTCAAAGTTTGCATATTTTTGGGCTGAAACAAAAAAAATGAAAAAAATTGATGTAATGTTTTTGAAAAAGATTCAATTACAAAAATCAAAGGCCTCTACTTTAAAATATAAAATCTAACTAAATTCAGCTACAAAGGTCCCTACTTTAATAGATGAAAATCTAACTAAATTCAGCTACAAAGGTCCCTACTTTAAGAGATGAAAATCCAACTAATTTCAGCTACAAAGGTCCCTACTTTAAGAGATGAAAATCCAACTAATTTCAGCAATAATGTAACAAAAGCCTCTACTTTAAGAGATGAAAATCCAACAAATTTCACCTACAAAGGCCCCTACTTTAGGAGATGAAAACCTACAAAGGCCCCTACTTTAGGAGAACTCAATTTCAGACTGGAAAAGTTATGTAAAAAGACTCTTGTATCTTTATACTTTTGTATGTTTCATCTTGGTTCTGAAAATAAAAAAGGGCCCGGGTGGCTGAATGAGTTAGCTTGTTGGATCTAACAGCTCATACAAGCCTATCACCAATATGGCGTGGGTTCGCGCCCAGCTTTGTAAATTACAAAAAAGTGTGCACTCGACTCGCAGCCGCAAGTGATAAAGTATACCAATTGCTTGCCCATGGTCGGTGGTTCTCTCTGGGTACTCCAGCTTCTTCCACCACTAAAACTGGTCATCATGATATAGCTGAAATATTGCTGAAAGTGGCATAAAACACCAAAAATTCAAATTCAAATTCAAATTCTGAAAATAAAATGAAACATTGTTTTTATTTTAGGGGATTTGTCAACAATAAGAGAAGTTCGAGAAGGAGAGAAGGATTACTCTAAAAGACTTGAACCTTTTGATGTAAGTTAGATCTTAAAAAAGTCAGGCTAAAGTCACGAAATATTTAAGGTATTTTGTTTGAACCAAGTATTATCATGGAGTAAAATACAATGGAATAAGGTTATCATGTAATGTTAGAGAATGTGTTAGAAATTATTGCTTTTCTAAGTATTATATATACCATGGATCTTACGAATTAACTTATTTAAACCAACGAATCCGAAGGATGAATTGGTTTAAATAAGTTCATGAGTAAGATCCATGGTATATATGGTTTGTAACAGAAATCAATATTGGGTGCTTTTGTCGAGGTCCGCAAAATCATGGAATAACATCAAGATCTTCATGTTAGACCATGGTTTGTGCAAAATCATGGAATAACATCAAGATCTTCATGTTAGACCATTGTTTGTAAAAGTTAACTATTTTTAAGTTGATTACTGCACAAAAACATCAAAGGAAAAATGTGTATTTATGTTACAATTTGAATTATCATCTGTATGTTTTGAGGGTCAGGTCTAAAATAACCTTTTTTAGCAATTGATTTAACAGTGTTTAAAATTACTACATGTATTAAGCCATCAGTAAGAAGTATTTTTAATTGTAACGAGGTCTGTACCATAAATATTCTTTGGTTGGTTTTGAAGGCACCTGTTGTCTATGGTAATGGGTTATGGTAGTGTTGACTAACACCACTTTCAACAATATTTCAGTTATATCTTGGCGGTACAAAATGTATGTTTTATTGGTAGAGGAAACTGGAATACCAAAAGAAAACATCTGACCTACTGCAAGTCACTGACAAACTTAATGTTGTATCGAGTACACCTCGCATGAACGGTAGTCAAACTCACAATGCTAGTGGAGATAGGCACTGGTTGCATAGGTAGTTAGAAATCCAACTACCATACGATCACTTTCTATGTTAATGAAATGATCCATTTTTGTACATGCCAAAAAATTATATGACTTTCATTAAATTTTTCAAGAAGCAATGTTAAAAAACAATATGGCATAGTGAAAATTAGAAAATGAAAAATGAAAAAAAGTAGACAAATTAAATAACTGTGTACATGTAATGGTATTTTGACATTAATAGTTTTACCCCTCAAGGTCTGGTTAAGATTTTATAACTTTACACAACTTTACCTGACAAGTGTATAAACACCTTTAAGTTTATTTTGATAAAGAATAAATACAATACTACCGTACATATTTAGCACCTTTTGAAAATAACCATTTTGTATTGAATAAACTCTACATGATGCTCAATTAAATATAAGCCTACCAGAATATGTCTATAGATTGTTAAGATTTAAACTGTTTTAAGTCTATATTATTGATTATTATGATTTTAGTCTAATAATGGCTGGTAAATAAAATATTAAATCACATCAAAATCACATTTTATTGTCCTAAAAACTGTTGTTACTATTTGAACATATGAACAAAATACTACATGTATGTATACATAATGAACACATACCAGTATGTATTATCTAGAGTATGTTGTCCTTAGTAATAATAAAACAGTCAAACCTGCCTTAAAGGCACCTGTATATAAAAAAATCACTGTCTATTAAGGACAGTTTCATTTTCTCTGTTTATTAAATAGTTACATGTATTTTGAACCTCTTTATAGAGTGAAACTGTTCATCAAGGGCACATTCTTAGGTTCCATTCAGTTCCCATTATATACAGTTTGACTGTCAGTACGTTATTTTTAAGGTCGTACCACATTTAGTTTACAATTAATCTTCCCTGAGACGATATAACTGAAATACTGTTGAAAGTGGCATTAAACACCATAACCCCCAACCCTCATTTATAGTATTCTATAGGGTCCGTCTTATTTTATCAAACAATTTGGCTCTAAGTTAATAATGAAATTTGTTCACTCCATAATATAGCTAAAAGTTGGAGTTAAACACCAATCAATCAATCAATCAAACAATCTCGAAGTAGATTTTTCCACATTCCTGATAATTCTATAAAGTAAAAATGTTCACCTGGTTCAGTTTGAAATAAATTTATACTTAAATATATCATTGTTTATATACAATGTAAAAAATGAAAGTCATATAAGATTTATTTTAAATGATTTGATGCAGAGAAAAAACCAAGGACAATATTAAATCACTGGTAATTGTGAGATTTTCACCTACAATACAATGTACAAAGTATATATGAAAATGTTAATAGTCACAGTTTTCTAGAAATGAAAAAGTTTTCACACCACTTTTCAACTTTTTTGTGGTGTTCATTTCTAATTATTCATGATTCAATGATGGGAGGTGATCATGTCCTTGAAATATGAGGCCCATCAAATTATAATGTTTATTAGCTCATTTGATACCTGAGAATCCTAATTTGTAAACATTATTTATAACAAAGTGGGTCTCTAGTTGTTTTAATATTAATGGTACTTGTTAATTGTGGTAATTAAAAACTCCCTGATACCTCTAATTAGTAAATACAATCAACCCTGCCCATGTGGTCACCTCTAGTAAGCAGTCACTTGTATTAAGAGGTCACCTTCTCCTTGTCCTGTCAAATTTCATATGTATTAAACCTCTTGTTTAAATTACCACTTTTTCTTTGTCCCAAAGGTGACCTCTTAATACAGGTTTGACTACTATTTATAACCACATGAGCCTCTGGTTTGTCCTGATATTGATGATGACACTTGTTACAGTGGTCAGATAATAATATAAATGATATATCTAGTGATACACATGGACCTGACCTTACACTACACAATTATCTTAATTTATTATCATGTTTTCCCAACAACAAAAAATGCTATAAGATTGATGATGTTGAATGATGTAGGCAGTAGACACACACCAGTATCTTTTGTTTTTGTTTTATAGTAACCTGTATCTCAGACACTGCTGGATATTTCACAATCAAACTTTAGGGTTTAGTTTTCTTATCCTAAAATATCAAACTTTTTGAAATTCTACCAGTATCATAAAAAAAAAATAGGGCAGATTATTGAACTAGAGAAAAAAAGGTGCCAATAAAATGTTAAAGTTTTTTTATGCAAGTTTTATTTCAGATATAGTCCATGTTGCAACTCATGTAACTTTTAAAAATATTTTTGGAGGATTTCATCTCGATCGTTTCTCCATGTCTATTTTACGGATTGATAACAATTTTTGCTTGGTTCATGAAGAAATAACTTCAATCAGGTTGTACACACCGAGTAACTCGCGTTATGCATGGGTGTGTACAGCCTGATTGAGGTTATTTCGATTGAACTGAACAAATAATTTCTATCAATCCTTATAAATTAATTCAAACTTTTTTTGTTATACATTTTTGTATTGAAAAATATATTTATTTTTTCAAAATAAAGCAAATAATCGGAAATAAATTAAAATAACCCCAAAGGTGCCTCATTTAAAGAAAATCGCCTGATGACAACGGCATCTGACGCCTTGGGAACGACATCTATTTTCAGATTCAGTACATATGAATATAACCTCAACTTATTAAACCAATCAAAACATGTATTTAATGACATGTGACTCTAAAATTAATTTATTTCCAATTAAAGCAATTGTACAAATCTCCTATATGTGACAAGATATCAATTTGTAAATTTGTAAATTTAAATTTAATTTTGTTGGCCTGTACACCTGTATATATCTCTAAAACTTCAACTTATATTTCAGTAAAACACCATCTACCTTACTTGAAATTATTGATCCATACTATATTTTAAATCTACAATATATATTTTTATGTTCAAAGGAATTTTTTATTCCTTTATCTATGATAAAATCTTATGTTATGTAACATTTGATTATAAAGTTACTTCAACCATTGCAATATTTCTTGAGTGAAATATTATTTTATATATACCAGACCTTGGTCAAAATTGAAAATTAAGTTTGTTCCTCCTCCCTCCCACCTTCTGAACCTAAAAAAGATGCTCAGTTAAAGCATTTTGTGCTATCTTTATGCTGCCACTGTTAGGTACATGGGACATTCAAGTTTTACATGATTTGGTATAAATATTGGATAAGGTAAAGGTACAAGTTCAAATTTATTTAGATTAAAAATATTTATTATATAGATAGCTGTGAATTACAGAATTTTCTGAGTTAAATAAAAACGATAATTTCACAGTGAAATTATCGTTTTTAATTTCACTCTCGCTATATTTCGCGCCATTTCGTTGTCGGAACTTAGTTCAACTACTTTTCCAACAACGAAATGGTGCGAAATATAGCGAGAGTGAAATTAAAAACGATAATTTCACTGTGAAATTATCGTTTTTATTTAACTCGGAAAATTCTGTAATTCTACGCTACACACGTAATATAGTGCAATTAAACTTATTTTATATTAAATTCGATTCGGAACATTTGTTGTAACTCACTCATGCACTGCGTGCATTCGTGAGTTACTGTGTTATTTGGTCATGAGTGACATATTTTTGATAATGAAATTCGTCAATTAGTTATAGTATAAATCAACAATCTACACACGTGATTAAAAATTTCTAATTCATCTAAATATAAAACTTAAAAATTAATGTCTAGTATAAATAAAAGTACCATAGACACATCATTGTAGGGGTTGTCATGGTCATATGGTAGTTGGATTTACAACTACCTGTGCCATCAGCGCCTATCATAACTAAAGTTTTGAGTTTGAATCATGTTCATGGCAAGGTATGTTCGATACAACCTTTATGTGATAAAGTTTGTCAGTGACTTGCAGCAGGTCGGTGGTTTTCTCTGGGTCCTCCAGTTTCCTCCACCAATAAAACTGACTGCCAAGATATAACTGAAATATTGTTGAAAGTGGCATTAAACACCATAATCCCCCCCCCTCCACACACACACAGCATTGTCAGTTTGACTGCTATACATACTTGTTCATACTTGTAAGAATCATGCATGTTTTATATCAGGTTCATGTCTGATTAGATATCTAATTCATCTAGAAATAAAATTTTGAAAATTAAAGTCTAGTATAAATCAAATATTAATGTACCACGGACACATCATTGTCGGAACCATTATGGTCGTCATGGTCATGGCTGTGATAGTGTTATATCTGTCCATGTATGATTAGTGAATGAGTGATTGTTGTTTAACACCAATTCAGCAATTTTTCAGCTATATACATGTCTGATTAGATCAATAATGTAATATATAATGGTAACGGAACTACTTTTTATTGACAAAGGTTGACGTGATCAAACTTAATACAGGATTTTGTTTCATTAATTATTTAATAAATTGAACATAAAAAAACTAATAAAGAGAAATAAAATAGATGTTAATATCAAGATAATGTCAAAAGGTCAGAAAATCTGAAGGCAGTGAATGGTATAGTGGTCTTTGATTGGAGTAAAGGGCTTCCAAGCTTAACTCTAAGGTTACCCGATGAGACATGATAACGAATGTCATTAAATGATTGTCAAACACCAAATAATTTTTTTATAAGTCCAATAAACATCTGATTTTATCATGTTTATTAGATATAACTATTATGGAAATTTACAGTTTTTAAATGATGTAAAACTAAGATTCTCCTCCCTCAAGTGTAGATTGCCTTAGCTGATTTTGGCTAAAACTAAGGTTCTCCTCCCTCAAGTGTAGATTGCCTTAGCTGATTTTGGCTAAAA